>JAFEUB010001241.1:0-47500 GCA_024529925.1 Ophthalmolycus amberensis
AGGCCAAAAGTGGATTTTGTGAAATCCACATAGTTTCAAAGATTTTCTTCAGAAAAGTGGCTCAGGATAGTTGATTTCACAGTCTGATGTCATTTTCATGAATATCTGCAACTTTCAGCACTTTACTGGCATTTTCAAATTTTTATGCTCTTAAAGTGCGTTTCAGGCAGAGAGGAGGCAAAAGTGGATTTTGTGAAATCCACATAGTTTCAAAGATTTTCTTCAGAAAAGTGGCTCAGGATAGTTGATTTCACAGTCTGATGTCATTTTCATGAAATCTGCAACTTTCAGCACTTTACTGGCATTTTCAATTTTTTATGCTCTTAAAGTGCGTTTCAGGCAGAGAGGAGGCCAAAAGTGGATTTTGTGAAATCCACATAGTTTCAAAGATTTTCTTCAGAAAAGTGGCTCAGGATAGTTGATTTCACAGTCTGATGTCATTTTCATGAATATCTGCAACTTTCAGCACTTTACTGGCATTTTCAATTTTTTATGCTCTTAAAGTGCGTTTCAGGCAGAGAGGAGGCCAAAAGTGGATTTTGTGAAATCCACATAGTTTCAAAGATTTTCTTCAGAAAAGTGGCTCAGGATAGTTGATTTCACAGTCTGATGTCATTTTCATGAATATCTGCAACTTTCAGCACTTTACTGGCATTTTCAATTTTTTATGCTCTTAAAGTGCGTTTCAGGCAGAGAGGAGGCCAAAAGTGGATTTTGTGAAATCCACATAGTTTCAAAGATTTTCTTCAGAAAAGTGGCTCAGGATAGTTGATTTCACAGTCTGATGTCATTTTCATGAATATCTGCAACTTTCAGCACTTTACTGGCATTTTCAATTTTTATGCTCTTAAAGTGCGTTTCAGGCAGAGAGGAGGCCAAAAGTGGATTTTGTGAAATCCACATAGTTTCAAAGATTTTCTTCAGAAAAGTGGCTCAGGATAGTTGATTTCACAGTCTGATGTCATTTTCATGAATATCTGCAACTTTCAGCACTTTACTGGCATTTTCAAAATTTTTATGCTCTTAAAGTGCGTTTCAGGCAGAGAGGAGGCCAAAAGTGGATTTTGTGAAATCCACATAGTTTCAAAGATTTTCTTCAGAAAAGTGGCTCAGGATAGTTGATTTCACAGTCTGATGTCATTTTCATGAATATCTGCAACTTTCAGCACTTTACTGGCATTTTCAATTTTTATGCTCTTAAAGTGCGTTTCAGGCAGAGAGGAGGCCAAAAGTGGATTTTGTGAAATCCACATAGTTTCAAAGATTTTCTTCAGAAAAGTGGCTCAGGATAGTTGATTTCACAGTCTGATGTCATTTTCATGAATATCTGCAACTTTCAGCACTTTACTGGCATTTTCAAATTTTTATGCTCTTAAAGTGCGTTTCAGGCAGAGAGGAGGCCAAAAGTGGATTTTGTGAAATCCACATAGTTTCAAAGATTTTCTTCAGAAAAGTGGCTCAGGATAGTTGATTTCACAGTCTGATGTCATTTTCATGAATATCTGCAACTTTCAGCACTTTACTGGCATTTTCAATTTTTTATGCTCTTAAAGTGCGTTTCAGGCAGAGAGGAGGCCAAAAGTGGATTTTGTGAAATCCACATAGTTTCAAAGATTTTCTTCAGAAAAGTGGCTCAGGATAGTTGATTTCACAGTCTGATGTCATTTTCATGAATATCTGCAACTTTCAGCACTTTACTGGCATTTTCAATTTTTATGCTCTTAAAGTGCGTTTCAGGCAGAGAGGAGGCCAAAAGTGGATTTTGTGAAATCCACATAGTTTCAAAGATTTTCTTCAGAAAAGTGGCTCAGGATAGTTGATTTCACAGTCTGATGTCATTTTCATGAATATCTGCAACTTTCAGCACTTTACTGGCATTTTCAATTTTTATGCTCTTAAAGTGCGTTTCAGGCAGAGAGGAGGCCAAAAGTGGATTTTGTGAAATCCACATAGTTTCAAAGATTTTCTTCAGAAAAGTGGCTCAGGATAGTTGATTTCACAGTCTGATGTCATTTTCATGAATATCTGCAACTTTCAGCACTTTACTGGCATTTTCAATTTTTATGCTCTTAAAGTGCGTTTCAGGCAGAGAGGAGGCCAAAAGTGGATTTTGTGAAATCCACATAGTTTCAAAGATTTTCTTCAGAAAAGTGGCTCAGGATAGTTGATTTCACAGTCTGATGTCATTTTCATGAATATCTGCAACTTTCAGCACTTTACTGGCATTTTCAATTTTTTATGCTCTTAAAGTGCGTTTCAGGCAGAGAGGAGGCCAAAAGTGGATTTTGTGAAATCCACATAGTTTCAAAGATTTTCTTCAGAAAAGTGGCTCAGGATAGTTGATTTCACAGTCTGATGTCATTTTCATGAATATCTGCAACTTTCAGCACTTTACTGGCATTTTCAAATTTTTATGCTCTTAAAGTGCGTTTCAGGCAGAGAGGAGGCCAAAAGTGGATTTTGTGAAATCCACATAGTTTCAAAGATTTTCTTCAGAAAAGTGGCTCAGGATAGTTGATTTCACAGTCTGATGTCATTTTCATGAATATCTGCAACTTTCAGCACTTTACTGGCATTTTCAATTTTTTATGCTCTTAAAGTGCGTTTCAGGCAGAGAGGAGGCCAAAAGTGGATTTTGTGAAATCCACATAGTTTCAAAGATTTTCTTCAGAAAAGTGGCTCAGGATAGTTGATTTCACAGTCTGATGTCATTTTCATGAATATCTGCAACTTTCAGCACTTTACTGGCATTTTCAATTTTTTATGCTCTTAAAGTGCGTTTCAGGCAGAGAGGAGGCCAAAAGTGGATTTTGTGAAATCCACATAGTTTCAAAGATTTTCTTCAGAAAAGTGGCTCAGGATAGTTGATTTCACAGTCTGATGTCATTTTCATGAATATCTGCAACTTTCAGCACTTTACTGGCATTTTCAATTTTTATGCTCTTAAAGTGCGTTTCAGGCAGAGAGGAGGCCAAAAGTGGATTTTGTGAAATCCACATAGTTTCAAAGATTTTCTTCAGAAAAGTGGCTCAGGATAGTTGATTTCACAGTCTGATGTCATTTTCATGAATATCTGCAACTTTCAGCACTTTACTGGCATTTTCAATTTTTTATGCTCTTAAAGTGCGTTTCAGGCAGAGAGGAGGCCAAAAGTGGATTTTGTGAAATCCACATAGTTTCAAAGATTTTCTTCAGAAAAGTGGCTCAGGATAGTTGATTTCACAGTCTGATGTCATTTTCATGAATATCTGCAACTTTCAGCACTTTACTGGCATTTTCAATTTTTATGCTCTTAAAGTGCGTTTCAGGCAGAGAGGAGGCCAAAAGTGGATTTTGTGAAATCCACATAGTTTCAAAGATTTTCTTCAGAAAAGTGGCTCAGGATAGTTGATTTCACAGTCTGATGTCATTTTCATGAATATCTGCAACTTTCAGCACTTTACTGGCATTTTCAAAATTTTTATGCTCTTAAAGTGCGTTTCAGGCAGAGAGGAGGCCAAAAGTGGATTTTGTGAAATCCACATAGTTTCAAAGATTTTCTTCAGAAAAGTGGCTCAGGATAGTTGATTTCACAGTCTGATGTCATTTTCATGAATATCTGCAACTTTCAGCACTTTACTGGCATTTTCAATTTTTTATGCTCTTAAAGTGCGTTTCAGGCAGAGAGGAGGCCAAAAGTGGATTTTGTGAAATCCACATAGTTTCAAAGATTTTCTTCAGAAAAGTGGCTCAGGATAGTTGATTTCACAGTCTGATGTCATTTTCATGAATATCTGCAACTTTCAGCACTTTACTGGCATTTTCAAAATTTTTATGCTCTTAAAGTGCGTTTCAGGCAGAGAGGAGGCCAAAAGTGGATTTTGTGAAATCCACATAGTTTCAAAGATTTTCTTCAGAAAAGTGGCTCAGGATAGTTGATTTCACAGTCTGATGTCATTTTCATGAATATCTGCAACTTTCAGCACTTTACTGGCATTTTCAATTTTTATGCTCTTAAAGTGCGTTTCAGGCAGAGAGGAGGCCAAAAGTGGATTTTGTGAAATCCACATAGTTTCAAAGATTTTCTTCAGAAAAGTGGCTCAGGATAGTTGATTTCACAGTCTGATGTCATTTTCATGAATATCTGCAACTTTCAGCACTTTACTGGCATTTTCAAAATTTTTATGCTCTTAAAGTGCGTTTCAGGCAGAGAGGAGGCCAAAAGTGGATTTTGTGAAATCCACATAGTTTCAAAGATTTTCTTCAGAAAAGTGGCTCAGGATAGTTGATTTCACAGTCTGATGTCATTTTCATGAATATCTGCAACTTTCAGCACTTTACTGGCATTTTCAATTTTTTATGCTCTTAAAGTGCGTTTCAGGCAGAGAGGAGGCCAAAAGTGGATTTTGTGAAATCCACATAGTTTCAAAGATTTTCTTCAGAAAAGTGGCTCAGGATAGTTGATTTCACAGTCTGATGTCATTTTCATGAATATCTGCAACTTTCAGCACTTTACTGGCATTTTCAATTTTTTATGCTCTTAAAGTGCGTTTCAGGCAGAGAGGAGGCCAAAAGTGGATTTTGTGAAATCCACATAGTTTCAAAGATTTTCTTCAGAAAAGTGGCTCAGGATAGTTGATTTCACAGTCTGATGTCATTTTCATGAATATCTGCAACTTTCAGCACTTTACTGGCATTTTCAATTTTTTATGCTCTTAAAGTGCGTTTCAGGCAGAGAGGAGGCCAAAAGTGGATTTTGTGAAATCCACATAGTTTCAAAGATTTTCTTCAGAAAAGTGGCTCAGGATAGTTGATTTCACAGTCTGATGTCATTTTCATGAATATCTGCAACTTTCAGCACTTTACTGGCATTTTCAATTTTTTATGCTCTTAAAGTGCGTTTCAGGCAGAGAGGAGGCCAAAAGTGGATTTTGTGAAATCCACATAGTTTCAAAGATTTTCTTCAGAAAAGTGGCTCAGGATAGTTGATTTCACAGTCTGATGTCATTTTCATGAATATCTGCAACTTTCAGCACTTTACTGGCATTTTCAATTTTTTATGCTCTTAAAGTGCGTTTCAGGCAGAGAGGAGGCCAAAAGTGGATTTTGTGAAATCCACATAGTTTCAAAGATTTTCTTCAGAAAAGTGGCTCAGGATAGTTGATTTCACAGTCTGATGTCATTTTCATGAATATCTGCAACTTTCAGCACTTTACTGGCATTTTCAATTTTTTATGCTCTTAAAGTGCGTTTCAGGCAGAGAGGAGGCCAAAAGTGGATTTTGTGAAATCCACATAGTTTCAAAGATTTTCTTCAGAAAAGTGGCTCAGGATAGTTGATTTCACAGTCTGATGTCATTTTCATGAATATCTGCAACTTTCAGCACTTTACTGGCATTTTCAATTTTTATGCTCTTAAAGTGCGTTTCAGGCAGAGAGGAGGCCAAAAGTGGATTTTGTGAAATCCACATAGTTTCAAAGATTTTCTTCAGAAAAGTGGCTCAGGATAGTTGATTTCACAGTCTGATGTCATTTTCATGAATATCTGCAACTTTCAGCACTTTACTGGCATTTTCAATTTTTTATGCTCTTAAAGTGCGTTTCAGGCAGAGAGGAGGCCAAAAGTGGATTTTGTGAAATCCACATAGTTTCAAAGATTTTCTTCAGAAAAGTGGCTCAGGATAGTTGATTTCACAGTCTGATGTCATTTTCATGAATATCTGCAACTTTCAGCACTTTACTGGCATTTTCAAAATTTTTATGCTCTTAAAGTGCGTTTCAGGCAGAGAGGAGGCCAAAAGTGGATTTTGTGAAATCCACATAGTTTCAAAGATTTTCTTCAGAAAAGTGGCTCAGGATAGTTGATTTCACAGTCTGATGTCATTTTCATGAATATCTGCAACTTTCAGCACTTTACTGGCATTTTCAAAATTTTTATGCTCTTAAAGTGCGTTTCAGGCAGAGAGGAGGCCAAAAGTGGATTTTGTGAAATCCACATAGTTTCAAAGATTTTCTTCAGAAAAGTGGCTCAGGATAGTTGATTTCACAGTCTGATGTCATTTTCATGAATATCTGCAACTTTCAGCACTTTACTGGCATTTTCAATTTTTATGCTCTTAAAGTGCGTTTCAGGCAGAGAGGAGGCCAAAAGTGGATTTTGTGAAATCCACATAGTTTCAAAGATTTTCTTCAGAAAAGTGGCTCAGGATAGTTGATTTCACAGTCTGATGTCATTTTCATGAATATCTGCAACTTTCAGCACTTTACTGGCATTTTCAATTTTTATGCTCTTAAAGTGCGTTTCAGGCAGAGAGGAGGCCAAAAGTGGATTTTGTGAAATCCACATAGTTTCAAAGATTTTCTTCAGAAAAGTGGCTCAGGATAGTTGATTTCACAGTCTGATGTCATTTTCATGAATATCTGCAACTTTCAGCACTTTACTGGCATTTTCAAAATTTTTATGCTCTTAAAGTGCGTTTCAGGCAGAGAGGAGGCCAAAAGTGGATTTTGTGAAATCCACATAGTTTCAAAGATTTTCTTCAGAAAAGTGGCTCAGGATAGTTGATTTCACAGTCTGATGTCATTTTCATGAATATCTGCAACTTTCAGCACTTTACTGGCATTTTCAATTTTTTATGCTCTTAAAGTGCGTTTCAGGCAGAGAGGAGGCCAAAAGTGGATTTTGTGAAATCCACATAGTTTCAAAGATTTTCTTCAGAAAAGTGGCTCAGGATAGTTGATTTCACAGTCTGATGTCATTTTCATGAATATCTGCAACTTTCAGCACTTTACTGGCATTTTCAAAATTTTTATGCTCTTAAAGTGCGTTTCAGGCAGAGAGGAGGCCAAAAGTGGATTTTGTGAAATCCACATAGTTTCAAAGATTTTCTTCAGAAAAGTGGCTCAGGATAGTTGATTTCACAGTCTGATGTCATTTTCATGAATATCTGCAACTTTCAGCACTTTACTGGCATTTTCAATTTTTTATGCTCTTAAAGTGCGTTTCAGGCAGAGAGGAGGCCAAAAGTGGATTTTGTGAAATCCACATAGTTTCAAAGATTTTCTTCAGAAAAGTGGCTCAGGATAGTTGATTTCACAGTCTGATGTCATTTTCATGAATATCTGCAACTTTCAGCACTTTACTGGCATTTTCAAATTTTTATGCTCTTAAAGTGCGTTTCAGGCAGAGAGGAGGCCAAAAGTGGATTTTGTGAAATCCACATAGTTTCAAAGATTTTCTTCAGAAAAGTGGCTCAGGATAGTTGATTTCACAGTCTGATGTCATTTTCATGAATATCTGCAACTTTCAGCACTTTACTGGCATTTTCAATTTTTTATGCTCTTAAAGTGCGTTTCAGGCAGAGAGGAGGCCAAAAGTGGATTTTGTGAAATCCACATAGTTTCAAAGATTTTCTTCAGAAAAGTGGCTCAGGATAGTTGATTTCACAGTCTGATGTCATTTTCATGAATATCTGCAACTTTCAGCACTTTACTGGCATTTTCAAAATTTTTATGCTCTTAAAGTGCGTTTCAGGCAGAGAGGAGGCCAAAAGTGGATTTTGTGAAATCCACATAGTTTCAAAGATTTTCTTCAGAAAAGTGGCTCAGGATAGTTGATTTCACAGTCTGATGTCATTTTCATGAATATCTGCAACTTTCAGCACTTTACTGGCATTTTCAATTTTTATGCTCTTAAAGTGCGTTTCAGGCAGAGAGGAGGCCAAAAGTGGATTTTGTGAAATCCACATAGTTTCAAAGATTTTCTTCAGAAAAGTGGCTCAGGATAGTTGATTTCACAGTCTGATGTCATTTTCATGAATATCTGCAACTTTCAGCACTTTACTGGCATTTTCAATTTTTTATGCTCTTAAAGTGCGTTTCAGGCAGAGAGGAGGCCAAAAGTGGATTTTGTGAAATCCACATAGTTTCAAAGATTTTCTTCAGAAAAGTGGCTCAGGATAGTTGATTTCACAGTCTGATGTCATTTTCATGAATATCTGCAACTTTCAGCACTTTACTGGCATTTTCAATTTTTTATGCTCTTAAAGTGCGTTTCAGGCAGAGAGGAGGCCAAAAGTGGATTTTGTGAAATCCACATAGTTTCAAAGATTTTCTTCAGAAAAGTGGCTCAGGATAGTTGATTTCACAGTCTGATGTCATTTTCATGAATATCTGCAACTTTCAGCACTTTACTGGCATTTTCAAAATTTTTATGCTCTTAAAGTGCGTTTCAGGCAGAGAGGAGGCCAAAAGTGGATTTTGTGAAATCCACATAGTTTCAAAGATTTTCTTCAGAAAAGTGGCTCAGGATAGTTGATTTCACAGTCTGATGTCATTTTCATGAATATCTGCAACTTTCAGCACTTTACTGGCATTTTCAATTTTTTATGCTCTTAAAGTGCGTTTCAGGCAGAGAGGAGGCCAAAAGTGGATTTTGTGAAATCCACATAGTTTCAAAGATTTTCTTCAGAAAAGTGGCTCAGGATAGTTGATTTCACAGTCTGATGTCATTTTCATGAATATCTGCAACTTTCAGCACTTTACTGGCATTTTCAATTTTTTATGCTCTTAAAGTGCGTTTCAGGCAGAGAGGAGGCCAAAAGTGGATTTTGTGAAATCCACATAGTTTCAAAGATTTTCTTCAGAAAAGTGGCTCAGGATAGTTGATTTCACAGTCTGATGTCATTTTCATGAATATCTGCAACTTTCAGCACTTTACTGGCATTTTCAATTTTTTATGCTCTTAAAGTGCGTTTCAGGCAGAGAGGAGGCCAAAAGTGGATTTTGTGAAATCCACATAGTTTCAAAGATTTTCTTCAGAAAAGTGGCTCAGGATAGTTGATTTCACAGTCTGATGTCATTTTCATGAATATCTGCAACTTTCAGCACTTTACTGGCATTTTCAATTTTTATGCTCTTAAAGTGCGTTTCAGGCAGAGAGGAGGCCAAAAGTGGATTTTGTGAAATCCACATAGTTTCAAAGATTTTCTTCAGAAAAGTGGCTCAGGATAGTTGATTTCACAGTCTGATGTCATTTTCATGAATATCTGCAACTTTCAGCACTTTACTGGCATTTTCAATTTTTATGCTCTTAAAGTGCGTTTCAGGCAGAGAGGAGGCCAAAAGTGGATTTTGTGAAATCCACATAGTTTCAAAGATTTTCTTCAGAAAAGTGGCTCAGGATAGTTGATTTCACAGTCTGATGTCATTTTCATGAATATCTGCAACTTTCAGCACTTTACTGGCATTTTCAATTTTTTATGCTCTTAAAGTGCGTTTCAGGCAGAGAGGAGGCCAAAAGTGGATTTTGTGAAATCCACATAGTTTCAAAGATTTTCTTCAGAAAAGTGGCTCAGGATAGTTGATTTCACAGTCTGATGTCATTTTCATGAATATCTGCAACTTTCAGCACTTTACTGGCATTTTCAATTTTTTATGCTCTTAAAGTGCGTTTCAGGCAGAGAGGAGGCCAAAAGTGGATTTTGTGAAATCCACATAGTTTCAAAGATTTTCTTCAGAAAAGTGGCTCAGGATAGTTGATTTCACAGTCTGATGTCATTTTCATGAATATCTGCAACTTTCAGCACTTTACTGGCATTTTCAAAATTTTTATGCTCTTAAAGTGCGTTTCAGGCAGAGAGGAGGCCAAAAGTGGATTTTGTGAAATCCACATAGTTTCAAAGATTTTCTTCAGAAAAGTGGCTCAGGATAGTTGATTTCACAGTCTGATGTCATTTTCATGAATATCTGCAACTTTCAGCACTTTACTGGCATTTTCAATTTTTATGCTCTTAAAGTGCGTTTCAGGCAGAGAGGAGGCCAAAAGTGGATTTTGTGAAATCCACATAGTTTCAAAGATTTTCTTCAGAAAAGTGGCTCAGGATAGTTGATTTCACAGTCTGATGTCATTTTCATGAATATCTGCAACTTTCAGCACTTTACTGGCATTTTCAATTTTTTATGCTCTTAAAGTGCGTTTCAGGCAGAGAGGAGGCCAAAAGTGGATTTTGTGAAATCCACATAGTTTCAAAGATTTTCTTCAGAAAAGTGGCTCAGGATAGTTGATTTCACAGTCTGATGTCATTTTCATGAATATCTGCAACTTTCAGCACTTTACTGGCATTTTCAATTTTTATGCTCTTAAAGTGCGTTTCAGGCAGAGAGGAGGCCAAAAGTGGATTTTGTGAAATCCACATAGTTTCAAAGATTTTCTTCAGAAAAGTGGCTCAGGATAGTTGATTTCACAGTCTGATGTCATTTTCATGAATATCTGCAACTTTCAGCACTTTACTGGCATTTTCAATTTTTTATGCTCTTAAAGTGCGTTTCAGGCAGAGAGGAGGCCAAAAGTGGATTTTGTGAAATCCACATAGTTTCAAAGATTTTCTTCAGAAAAGTGGCTCAGGATAGTTGATTTCACAGTCTGATGTCATTTTCATGAATATCTGCAACTTTCAGCACTTTACTGGCATTTTCAATTTTTATGCTCTTAAAGTGCGTTTCAGGCAGAGAGGAGGCCAAAAGTGGATTTTGTGAAATCCACATAGTTTCAAAGATTTTCTTCAGAAAAGTGGCTCAGGATAGTTGATTTCACAGTCTGATGTCATTTTCATGAATATCTGCAACTTTCAGCACTTTACTGGCATTTTCAATTTTTTATGCTCTTAAAGTGCGTTTCAGGCAGAGAGGAGGCCAAAAGTGGATTTTGTGAAATCCACATAGTTTCAAAGATTTTCTTCAGAAAAGTGGCTCAGGATAGTTGATTTCACAGTCTGATGTCATTTTCATGAATATCTGCAACTTTCAGCACTTTACTGGCATTTTCAATTTTTTATGCTCTTAAAGTGCGTTTCAGGCAGAGAGGAGGCCAAAAGTGGATTTTGTGAAATCCACATAGTTTCAAAGATTTTCTTCAGAAAAGTGGCTCAGGATAGTTGATTTCACAGTCTGATGTCATTTTCATGAATATCTGCAACTTTCAGCACTTTACTGGCATTTTCAATTTTTTATGCTCTTAAAGTGCGTTTCAGGCAGAGAGGAGGCCAAAAGTGGATTTTGTGAAATCCACATAGTTTCAAAGATTTTCTTCAGAAAAGTGGCTCAGGATAGTTGATTTCACAGTCTGATGTCATTTTCATGAATATCTGCAACTTTCAGCACTTTACTGGCATTTTCAATTTTTTATGCTCTTAAAGTGCGTTTCAGGCAGAGAGGAGGCCAAAAGTGGATTTTGTGAAATCCACATAGTTTCAAAGATTTTCTTCAGAAAAGTGGCTCAGGATAGTTGATTTCACAGTCTGATGTCATTTTCATGAATATCTGCAACTTTCAGCACTTTACTGGCATTTTCAATTTTTTATGCTCTTAAAGTGCGTTTCAGGCAGAGAGGAGGCCAAAAGTGGATTTTGTGAAATCCACATAGTTTCAAAGATTTTCTTCAGAAAAGTGGCTCAGGATAGTTGATTTCACAGTCTGATGTCATTTTCATGAATATCTGCAACTTTCAGCACTTTACTGGCATTTTCAATTTTTTATGCTCTTAAAGTGCGTTTCAGGCAGAGAGGAGGCCAAAAGTGGATTTTGTGAAAGTCAACATAGTTTCAAAGATTTTCTTCAGAAAAGTGGCTCAGGATAGTTGATTTCACAGTCTGATGTCATTTTCATGAATATCTGCAACTTTCAGCACTTTACTGGCATTTTCAATTTTTTATGCTCTTAAAGTGCGTTTCAGGCAGAGAGGAGGCCAAAAGTGGATTTTGTGAAATCCACATAGTTTCAAAGATTTTCTTCAGAAAAGTGGCTCAGGATAGTTGATTTCACAGTCTGATGTCATTTTCATGAATATCTGCAACTTTCAGCACTTTACTGGCATTTTCAATTTTTTATGCTCTTAAAGTGCGTTTCAGGCAGAGAGGAGGCCAAAAGTGGATTTTGTGAAAGTAAACATAGTTTCAAAGATTTTCTTCAGAAAAGTGGCTCAGGATAGTTGATTTCACAGTCTGATGTCATTTTCATGAATATCTGCAGCTTTCAGCACTTTACTGGCATTTTCACTTTTTTATGCTCTTAAAGTGTGTTTCAGGCAGAGAGGAGGCCAAAAGTGGATTTTGTGAAAGTAAACATAGTTTCAAAGATTTTCTTCAGAAAAGTGGCTCAGGATAGTTGATTTCACAGTCTGATGTCATTTTCATGAATATCTGCAACTTTCAGCACTTTACTGGCATTTTCAATTTTTTATGCTCTTAAAGTGCGTTTCAGGCAGAGAGGAGGCCAAAAGTGGATTTTGTGAAAGTAAACATAGTTTCAAAGATTTTCTTCAGAAAAGTGGCTCAGGATAGTTGATTTCACAGTCTGATGTCATTTTCATGAATATCTGCAACTTTCAGCACTTTACTGGCATTTTCAATTTTTTATGCTCTTAAAGTGCGTTTCAGGCAGAGAGGAGGCCAAAAGTGGATTTTGTGAAAGTAAACATAGTTTCAAAGATTTTCTTCAGAAAAGTGGCTCAGGATAGTTGATTTCACAGTCTGATGTCATTTTCATGAATATCTGCAACTTTCAGCACTTTACTGGCATTTTCAATTTTTTATGCTCTTAAAGTGCGTTTCAGGCAGAGAGGAGGCCAAAAGTGGATTTTGTGAAAGTAAACATAGTTTCAAAGATTTTCTTCAGAAAAGTGGCTCAGGATAGTTGATTTCACAGTCTGATGTCATTTTCATGAATATCTGCAACTTTCAGCACTTTACTGGCATTTTCAATTTTTTATGCTCTTAAAGTGCGTTTCAGGCAGAGAGGAGGCCAAAAGTGGATTTTGTGAAAGTAAACATAGTTTCAAAGATTTTCTTCAGAAAAGTGGCTCAGGATAGTTGATTTCACAGTCTGATGTCATTTTCATGAATATCTGCAACTTTCAGCACTTTACTGGCATTTTCAATTTTTTATGCTCTTAAAGTGCGTTTCAGGCAGAGAGGAGGCCAAAAGTGGATTTTGTGAAAGTAAACATAGTTTCAAAGATTTTCTTCAGAAAAGTGGCTCAGGATAGTTGATTTCACAGTCTGATGTCATTTTCATGAATATCTGCAACTTTCAGCACTTTACTGGCATTTTCACTTTTTTATGCTCTTAAAGTGCGTTTCAGGCAGAGAGGAGGCCAAAAGTGGATTTTGTGAAAGTAAACATAGTTTCAAAGATTTTCTTCAGAAAAGTGGCTCAGGATAGTTGATTTCACAGTCTGATGTCATTTTCATGAATATCTGCAACTTTCAGCACTTTACTGGCATTTTCAATTTTTTATGCTCTTAAAGTGCGTTTCAGGCAGAGAGGAGGCCAAAAGTGGATTTTGTGAAAGTAAACATAGTTTCAAAGATTTTCTTCAGAAAAGTGGCTCAGGATAGTTGATTTCACAGTCTGATGTCATTTTCATGAATATCTGCAACTTTCAGCACTTTACTGGCATTTTCAATTTTTTATGCTCTTAAAGTGCGTTTCAGGCAGAGAGGAGGCCAAAAGTGGATTTTGTGAAAGTAAACATAGTTTCAAAGATTTTCTTCAGAAAAGTGGCTCAGGATAGTTGATTTCACAGTCTGATGTCATTTTCATGAATATCTGCAACTTTCAGCACTTTACTGGCATTTTCAATTTTTTATGCTCTTAAAGTGCGTTTCAGGCAGAGAGGAGGCCAAAAGTGGATTTTGTGAAAGTAAACATAGTTTCAAAGATTTTCTTCAGAAAAGTGGCTCAGGATAGTTGATTTCACAGTCTGATGTCATTTTCATGAATATCTGCAACTTTCAGCACTTTACTGGCATTTTCAATTTTTTATGCTCTTAAAGTGCGTTTCAGGCAGAGAGGAGGCCAAAAGTGGATTTTGTGAAAGTAAACATAGTTTCAAAGATTTTCTTCAGAAAAGTGGCTCAGGATAGTTGATTTCACAGTCTGATGTCATTTTCATGAATATCTGCAACTTTCAGCACTTTACTGGCATTTTCAATTTTTTATGCTCTTAAAGTGCGTTTCAGGCAGAGAGGAGGCCAAAAGTGGATTTTGTGAAAGTCAACATAGTTTCAAAGATTTTCTTCAGAAAAGTGGCTCAGGATAGTTGATTTCACAGTCTGATGTCATTTTCATGAATATCTGCAACTTTCAGCACTTTACTGGCATTTTCAATTTTTTATGCTCTTAAAGTGCGTTTCAGGCAGAGAGGAGGCCAAAAGTGGATTTTGTGAAAGTAAACATAGTTTCAAAGATTTTCTTCAGAAAAGTGGCTCAGGATAGTTGATTTCACAGTCTGATGTCATTTTCATGAATATCTGCAACTTTCAGCACTTTACTGGCATTTTCAATTTTTTATGCTCTTAAAGTGCGTTTCAGGCAGAGAGGAGGCCAAAAGTGGATTTTGTGAAAGTAAACATAGTTTCAAAGATTTTCTTCAGAAAAGTGGCTCAGGATAGTTGATTTCACAGTCTGATGTCATTTTCATGAATATCTGCAACTTTCAGCACTTTACTGGCATTTTCAATTTTTTATGCTCTTAAAGTGCGTTTCAGGCAGAGAGGAGGCCAAAAGTGGATTTTGTGAAAGTAAACATAGTTTCAAAGATTTTCTTCAGAAAAGTGGCTCAGGATAGTTGATTTCACAGTCTGATGTCATTTTCATGAATATCTGCAACTTTCAGCACTTTACTGGCATTTTCAATTTTTTATGCTCTTAAAGTGCGTTTCAGGCAGAGAGGAGGCCAAAAGTGGATTTTGTGAAATCCACATAGTTTCAAAGATTTTCTTCAGAAAAGTGGCTCAGGATAGTTGATTTCACAGTCTGATGTCATTTTCATGAATATCTGCAACTTTCAGCACTTTACTGGCATTTTCAATTTTTTATGCTCTTAAAGTGCGTTTCAGGCAGAGAGGAGGCCAAAAGTGGATTTTGTGAAAGTAAACATAGTTTCAAAGATTTTCTTCAGAAAAGTGGCTCAGGATAGTTGATTTCACAGTCTGATGTCATTTTCATGAATATCTGCAACTTTCAGCACTTTACTGGCATTTTCAATTTTTTATGCTCTTAAAGTGCGTTTCAGGCAGAGAGGAGGCCAAAAGTGGATTTTGTGAAAGTAAACATAGTTTCAAAGATTTTCTTCAGAAAAGTGGCTCAGGATAGTTGATTTCACAGTCTGATGTCATTTTCATGAATATCTGCAACTTTCAGCACTTTACTGGCATTTTCAATTTTTTATGCTCTTAAAGTGCGTTTCAGGCAGAGAGGAGGCCAAAAGTGGATTTTGTGAAA
The DNA here is from genome assembly GCA_024529925.1 of Ophthalmolycus amberensis. NCBI lineage: Eukaryota > Metazoa > Chordata > Actinopteri > Perciformes > Zoarcidae > Ophthalmolycus > Ophthalmolycus amberensis. The sequence continues at coordinate 15,261 of JAFEUB010001241.1, forward strand.
GTAAACATAGTTTCAAAGATTTTCTTCAGAAAAGTGGCTCAGGATAGTTGATTTCACAGTCTGATGTCATTTTCATGAATATCTGCAACTTTCAGCACTTTACTGGCATTTTCAATTTTTTATGCTCTTAAAGTGCGTTTCAGGCAGAGAGGAGGCCAAAAGTGGATTTTGTGAAAGTAAACATAGTTTCAAAGATTTTCTTCAGAAAAGTGGCTCAGGATAGTTGATTTCACAGTCTGATGTCATTTTCATGAATATCTGCAACTTTCAGCACTTTACTGGCATTTTCAATTTTTTATGCTCTTAAAGTGCGTTTCAGGCAGAGAGGAGGCCAAAAGTGGATTTTGTGAAAGTAAACATAGTTTCAAAGATTTTCTTCAGAAAAGTGGCTCAGGATAGTTGATTTCACAGTCTGATGTCATTTTCATGAATATCTGCAACTTTCAGCACTTTACTGGCATTTTCAATTTTTTATGCTCTTAAAGTGCGTTTCAGGCAGAGAGGAGGCCAAAAGTGGATTTTGTGAAAGTAAACATAGTTTCAAAGATTTTCTTCAGAAAAGTGGCTCAGGATAGTTGATTTCACAGTCTGATGTCATTTTCATGAATATCTGCAACTTTCAGCACTTTACTGGCATTTTCAATTTTTTATGCTCTTAAAGTGCGTTTCAGGCAGAGAGGAGGCCAAAAGTGGATTTTGTGAAAGTAAACATAGTTTCAAAGATTTTCTTCAGAAAAGTGGCTCAGGATAGTTGATTTCACAGTCTGATGTCATTTTCATGAATATCTGCAACTTTCAGCACTTTACTGGCATTTTCAATTTTTTATGCTCTTAAAGTGCGTTTCAGGCAGAGAGGAGGCCAAAAGTGGATTTTGTGAAAGTAAACATAGTTTCAAAGATTTTCTTCAGAAAAGTGGCTCAGGATAGTTGATTTCACAGTCTGATGTCATTTTCATGAATATCTGCAACTTTCAGCACTTTACTGGCATTTTCAATTTTTTATGCTCTTAAAGTGCGTTTTGGGCAGAGAGGAGGCCAAAAGTGGATTTTGTGAAAGTAAACATAGTTTCAAAGATTTTCTTCAGAAAAGTGGCTCAGGATAGTTGATTTCACAGTCTGATGTCATTTTCATGAATATCTGCAACTTTCAGCACTTTACTGGCATTTTCACTTTTTTATGTTCTTAAAGTGCGTTTCGGGCAGAGAGGAGGCCAAAAGTGGATTTTGTGAACGTAAACATAGTTTCAAAGATTTTCTTCAGAAAAGTGGCTCAGGATAGTTGATTTCACAGTCTGATGTCATTTTCATGAATATCTGCAACTTTCAGCACTTTACTGGCATTTTCACTTTTTTATGCTCTTAAAGTGCGTTTGAGGCAGAGAGGAGGCCAAAAGTGGATTTTGTGAAAGTAAACATAGTTTCAAAGATTTTCTTCAGAAAAGTGGCTCAGGATAGTTGATTTCACAGTCTGATGTCATTTTCATGAATATCTGCAACTTTCAGCACTTTACTGGCATTTTCAATTTTTTATGCTCTTAAAGTGCGTTTCAGGCAGAGAGGAGGCCAAAAGTGGATTTTGTGAAAGTAAACATAGTTTCAAAGATTTTCTTCAGAAAAGTGGCTCAGGATAGTTGATTTCACAGTCTGATGTCATTTTCATGAATATCTGCAACTTTCAGCACTTTACTGGCATTTTCAATTTTTTATGCTCTTAAAGTGCGTTTCAGGCAGAGAGGAGGCCAAAAGTGGATTTTGTGAAAGTAAACATAGTTTCAAAGATTTTCTTCAGAAAAGTGGCTCAGGATAGTTGATTTCACAGTCTGATGTCATTTTCATGAATATCTGCAACTTTCAGCACTTTACTGGCATTTTCAATTTTTTATGCTCTTAAAGTGCGTTTCAGGCAGAGAGGAGGCCAAAAGTGGATTTTGTGAAAGTAAACATAGTTTCAAAGATTTTCTTCAGAAAAGTGGCTCAGGATAGTTGATTTCACAGTCTGATGTCATTTTCATGAATATCTGCAACTTTCAGCACTTTACTGGCATTTTCAATTTTTTATGCTCTTAAAGTGCGTTTCAGGCAGAGAGGAGGCCAAAAGTGGATTTTGTGAAAGTAAACATAGTTTCAAAGATTTTCTTCAGAAAAGTGGCTCAGGATAGTTGATTTCACAGTCTGATGTCATTTTCATGAATATCTGCAACTTTCAGCACTTTACTGGCATTTTCAATTTTTTATGCTCTTAAAGTGCGTTTTAGGCAGAGAGGAGGCCAAAAGTGGATTTTGTGAAAGTAAACATAGTTTCAAAGATTTTCTTCAGAAAAGTGGCTCAGGATAGTTGATTTCACAGTCTGATGTCATTTTCATGAATATCTGCAACTTTCAGCACTTTACTGGCATTTTCACTTTTTTATGTTCTTAAAGTGCGTTTCAGGGCAGAGAGGAGGACCAAAAGTGGATTTTGTGAAAGTAAACATAGTTTCAAAGATTTTCTTCAGAAAAGTGGCTCAGGATAGTTGATTTCACAGTCTGATGTCATTTTCATGAATATCTGCAACTTTCAGCACTTTACTGGCATTTTCACTTTTTTATGCTCTTAAAGTGCGTTTCAGGCAGAGAGGAGGCCAAAAGTGGATTTTGTGAAAGTAAACATAGTTTCAAAGATTTTCTTCAGAAAAGTGGCTCAGGATAGTTGATTTCACAGTCTGATGTCATTTTCATGAATATCTGCAACTTTCAGCACTTTACTGGCATTTTCAATTTTTTATGCTCTTAAAGTGCGTTTCAGGCAGAGAGGAGGCCAAAAGTGGATTTTGTGAAAGTAAACATAGTTTCAAAGATTTTCTTCAGAAAAGTGGCTCAGGATAGTTGATTTCACAGTCTGATGTCATTTTCATGAATATCTGCAACTTTCAGCACTTTACTGGCATTTTCACTTTTTTATGCTCTTAAAGTGCGTTTCAGGCAGAGAGGAGGCCAAAAGTGGATTTTGTGAAAGTAAACATAGTTTCAAAGATTTTCTTCAGAAAAGTGGCTCAGGATAGTTGATTTCACAGTCTGATGTCATTTTCATGAATATCTGCAACTTTCAGCACTTTACTGGCATTTTCAATTTTTTATGCTCTTAAAGTGCGTTTCAGGCAGAGAGGAGGCCAAAAGTGGATTTTGTGAAAGTAAACATAGTTTCAAAGATTTTCTTCAGAAAAGTGGCTCAGGATAGTTGATTTCACAGTCTGATGTCATTTTCATGAATATCTGCAACTTTCAGCACTTTACTGGCATTTTCAATTTTTTATGCTCTTAAAGTGCGTTTCAGGCAGAGAGGAGGCCAAAAGTGGATTTTGTGAAAGTAAACATAGTTTCAAAGATTTTCTTCAGAAAAGTGGCTCAGGATAGTTGATTTCACAGTCTGATGTCATTTTCATGAATATCTGCAACTTTCAGCACTTTACTGGCATTTTCAATTTTTTATGCTCTTAAAGTGCGTTTCAGGCAGAGAGGAGGCCAAAAGTGGATTTTGTGAAAGTAAACATAGTTTCAAAGATTTTCTTCAGAAAAGTGGCTCAGGATAGTTGATTTCACAGTCTGATGTCATTTTCATGAATATCTGCAACTTTCAGCACTTTACTGGCATTTTCAATTTTTTATGCTCTTAAAGTGCGTTTCAGGCAGAGAGGAGGCCAAAAGTGGATTTTGTGAAAGTAAACATAGTTTCAAAGATTTTCTTCAGAAAAGTGGCTCAGGATAGTTGATTTCACAGTCTGATGTCATTTTCATGAATATCTGCAACTTTCAGCACTTTACTGGCATTTTCACTTTTTTATGCTCTTAAAGTGCGTTTCAGGCAGAGAGGAGGCCAAAAGTGGATTTTGTGAAAGTAAACATAGTTTCAAAGATTTTCTTCAGAAAAGTGGCTCAGGATAGTTGATTTCACAGTCTGATGTCATTTTCATGAATATCTGCAACTTTCAGCACTTTACTGGCATTTTCAATTTTTTATGCTCTTAAAGTGCGTTTCAGGCAGAGAGGAGGCCAAAAGTGGATTTTGTGAAAGTAAACATAGTTTCAAAGATTTTCTTCAGAAAAGTGGCTCAGGATAGTTGATTTCACAGTCTGATGTCATTTTCATGAATATCTGCAACTTTCAGCACTTTACTGGCATTTTCACTTTTTTATGCTCTTAAAGTGCGTTTCAGGCAGAGAGAAGGCCAAAAGTGGATTTTGTGAAAGTAAATATAGTTTCAAAGATTTTCTTCAGAAAAGTGGCTCAGGATAGTTGATTTCACAGTCTGATGTCATTTTCATGAATATCTGCAACTTTCAGCACTTTACTGGCATTTTCACTTTTTTATGCTCTTAAAGTGCGTTTCAGGCAGAGAGGAGGCCAAAAGTGGATTTTGTGAAAGTAAACATAGTTTCAAAGATTTTCTTCAGAAAAGTGGCTCAGGATAGTTGATTTCACAGTCTGATGTCCATTTTCATGAATATCTGCAACTTTCAGCACTTTACTGGCATTTTCAATTTTTTATGCTCTTAAAGTGCGTTTCAGGCAGAGAGGAGGCCAAAAGTGGATTTTGTGAAAGTAAACATAGTTTCAAAGATTTTCTTCAGAAAAGTGGCTCAGGATAGTTGATTTCACAGTCTGATGTCATTTTCATGAATATCTGCAACTTTCAGCACTTTACTGGCATTTTCACTTTTTTATGCTCTTAAAGTGCGTTTCAGGCAGAGAGGAGGCCAAAAGTGGATTTTGTGAAAGTAAACATAGTTTCAAAGATTTTCTTCAGAAAAGTGGCTCAGGATAGTTGATTTCACAGTCTGATGTCATTTTCATGAATATCTGCAACTTTCAGCACTTTACTGGCATTTTCAATTTTTTATGCTCTTAAAGTGCGTTTCAGGCAGAGAGGAGGCCAAAAGTGGATTTTGTGAAAGTAAACATAGTTTCAAAGATTTTCTTCAGAAAAGTGGCTCAGGATAGTTGATTTCACAGTCTGATGTCATTTTCATGAATATCTGCAGCTTTCAGCACTTTACTGGCATTTTCACTTTTTTATGCTCTTAAAGTGTGTTTCAGGCAGAGAGGAGGCCAAAAGTGGATTTTGTGAAAGTAAACATAGTTTCAAAGATTTTCTTCAGAAAAGTGGCTCAGGATAGTTGATTTCACAGTCTGATGTCATTTCATGAATATCTGCAACTTTCAGCACTTTACTGGCATTTTCAATTTTTTATGCTCTTAAAGTGCGTTTCAGGCAGAGAGGAGGCCAAAAGTGGATTTTGTGAAAGTAAACATAGTTTCAAAGATTTTCTTCAGAAAAGTGGCTCAGGATAGTTGATTTCACAGTCTGATGTCATTTTCATGAATATCTGCAACTTTCAGCACTTTACTGGCATTTTCAATTTTTTATGCTCTTAAAGTGCGTTTCAGGCAGAGAGGAGGCCAAAAGTGGATTTTGTGAAAGTAAACATAGTTTCAAAGATTTTCTTCAGAAAAGTGGCTCAGGATAGTTGATTTCACAGTCTGATGTCATTTTCATGAATATCTGCAACTTTCAGCACTTTACTGGCATTTTCACTTTTTTATGCTCTTAAAGTGCGTTTCAGGCAGAGAGGAGGCCAAAAGTGGATTTTGTGAACGTAAACATAGTTTCAAAGATTTTCTTCAGAAAAGTGGCTCAGGATAGTTGATTTCACAGTCTGATGTCATTTTCATGAATATCTGCAACTTTCAGCACTTTACTGGCATTTTCAATTTTGTATGCTCTTAAAGTGCGTTTCAGGCAGAGAGGAGGCCAAAAGTGGATTTTGTGAAAGTAAACATAGTTTCAAAGATTTTCTTCAGAAAAGTGGCTCAGGATAGTTGATTTCACAGTCTGATGTCATTTTCATGAATATCTGCAACTTTCAGCACTTTACTGGCATTTTCACTTTTTTATGCTCTTAAAGTGCGTTTCAGGCAGAGAGGAGGCCAAAAGTGGATTTTGTGAACGTAAACATAGTTTCAAAGATTTTCTTCAGAAAAGTGGCTCAGGATAGTTGATTTCACAGTCTGATGTCATTTTCATGAATATCTGCAACTTTCAGCACTTTACTGGCATTTTCAATTTTGTATGCTCTTAAAGTGCGTTTCAGGCAGAGAGGAGGCCAAAAGTGGATTTTGTGAAAGTAAACATAGTTTCAAAGATTTTCTTCAGAAAAGTGGCTCAGGATAGTTGATTTCACAGTCTGATGTCATTTTCATGAATATCTGCAACTTTCAGCACTTTACTGGCATTTTCAATTTTTTATGCTCTTAAAGTGCGTTTCAGGCAGAGAGGAGGCCAAAAGTGGATTTTGTGAAAGTAAACATAGTTTCAAAGATTTTCTTCAGAAAAGTGGCTCAGGATAGTTGATTTCACAGTCTGATGTCATTTTCATGAATATCTGCAACTTTCAGCACTTTACTGGCATTTTCACTTTTTTATGCTCTTAAAGTGCGTTTCAGGCAGAGAGGAGGCCAAAAGTGGATTTTGTGAAAGTAAACATAGTTTCAAAGATTTTTTTCAGAAAAGTGGCTCAGGATAGTTGATTTCACAGTCTGATGTCATTTTCATGAATATCTGCAACTTTCAGCACTTTACTGGCATTTTCAATTTTTTATGCTCTTAAAGTGCGTTTCAGGCAGAGAGGAGGCCAAAAGTGGATTTTGTGAAAGTAAACATAGTTTCAAAGATTTTCTTCAGAAAAGTGGCTCAGGACAGTTGATTTCACAGTCTGATGTCATTTTCATGAATATCTGCAGCTTTCAGCACTTTACTGGCCAGAGATGCATTGTCACTTTTTTATGCTCTTAAAGTGCGTTTCAGGCAGAGAGGAGGCCAAAAGTGGATTTTGTGAAAGTAAACAGTTTCAAAGATTTTCTTCAGAAAAGTGGCTCAGGATAGTTGATTTCACAGTCTGTCATTTTCATGAATATCTGCAGCTTTCAGCACTTTACTGGCTAGAGATGCAGTGTCACTTTTTTATGCTCTTAAACAACGTTTCAGGCAGAGAGGAGGCCAAAAGTGGATTTTGTGAAAGTAAACATAGTTTCAAAGATTTTCTTCAGAAAAGTGGCTCAGGACAGTTGATTTCACAGTGTGATGTCATTTTCATGAATATCTGCAGCTTTCAGCACTTTACTGGCCAGAGATGCATTGTCACTTTTTTATGCTCTTAAAGAGGGCACTATTCTCCATAGTACTATTTCCTCCCCTCCAAACAAAAGTACAAACCACTTGATATTCTTTTCAACAAAACAATCAGGGGAGAGCGCGAACGCAGTCCCCCACTACCAGAAATTATGCAGTCGAGATTCCCACATTTGGGGAATTCGCAGTGGTCAGCACAACCGGAGTGCAATGGCTGGGCCTCGACCTGGGTGAACCACCTTCTTGATCATGGTATCTCCCCTGCCAGGTAAGTATGAGTTGTAAGAGACAGAGACGGGGGCGGCATTCCCAGACGCAGTACTCCGGATGACGGTTCCCAGATGGCATAATCCCAGAGTGCAGTCCTTTAGCATTAGCTTCCCTTGGCAAGCTGTTTCTGCTTCTGAGAAAGCAAACACAGCCCAGCAACCAAACCAAAGCCTAAAATCTAAGCATGCTACCAATGGAAGAATCTTCGGAACACAAAGAAGGGAAAATATCGGCCAGCAGAACACACAACCACTTTAGGCCAATCCAGAAGGCCACACCCACTTCTCTCGGCGAACCCGGGCAATTTGCATTACTCAACACAGCTTCACAGCATACAACAGACACTGCTGCACCGCAACGCTTGCACTGTTCTGGACAAACTGCAAAAGAAATAAAGGCTACAAAAGGACCCCAACCCACAATCTGACTCGGAGGACAGAAATTGGCATTCAGAGCTGGAAATTTCCCCCCAGCAGTCAGGGCCGATGTATAAAGTGATTTGAGGCTGGGAGCACAGCGACGTTCCACGAGGGGCGTCGGTCAGGAACAAACAAGGCCTTTGTTTGACACAAGCCCCAGCCTTGAAGACAGAGAGCGAATGAGATCCTCGTCGTTCATTAAAGTGTGAAGCTAATCAACAGACTGATCCATTTGGATTGGTGTTTGGTTGTCCACAAGGTATTTGAGGAGTGCACCGTTCCCGGAAATGCTGCAATACCGGGTCAATGCGTGGAGTGAACGGAGCAAGCCCCTTTTTCATCTCCCGATGCTAAAAATCTGCTTAATACATTATCCTCATATAGAGGACATATCAGATATTAAACTGATAAGAACAGATACTACACTTGATCTTAGCCAAAAGGCCGAGAAGCGATGACCCCCAACTGTTTGAATTGAACTGGATTGAATGCATATTAATTGCAAATATAAGATAGGCCACAATTCCAACAAATGTACAGTAACAGTAGAAGTTAATATGAAGCCGTACAGTAACAGGGTTAAATGAAAATGAATCACTTTCTTTGTACAGGCGATGGTTCTCGCTACTCTTGCTGTCTTTGTTTTTATTTGACCAAAACTTTTGAAAATGAGACCTCGGTCTGTATTGATTTTGTCTAAATAAAGGTTAATATTAACTAGAAAATTCCTAAAGAAATTTTGACAGTGTGGCTTCTACTGCCCGAAGAAATTGCAATATATACACACGCCAATGTTACCGGTAGTGTCATTCAGGTTCAATTGAGATAGTGCTACTCTCTTTTCTGCATTTTAGATTCATACTCTTGGATTGAAACTTGTATTTGTGGGGCTTTTATTTTGAAAGGGTGGGACTGGGTGGGGGAGAGAGGGGGAGAGGAGACAGAATCATAATGTTTGACACTAAAATGAGAGGCTTCATCACAAGCATTCCAGTTAGAATTCATTCTGTGGGGCTTTTAATTTGAAATGGGGGGGGGGGGGTGAGAGGGGAAAAGTCCTCAAAAAATATCTAAGACCTGAATGACTGTATGAGAGAGAGACACACACACACACACACACACACAGAGAGACAGACAGAGAGATAGAGGGAGAGGAGTGTGTGTGCGCGTGTCTCAGTGCCTCTGTGTGTTTATCAACATCACTAATGAGCTCATATAAACACCTGTGTGCTTGGGTGCATGTTGGTGATTGGAGCACCTGTGTGTTAGAGGCTACTTAAGAGAGAGAGTGAACAGTGATTTTCAACAAAACTACCTGTCAAACATATGCCCTTCATACCAAAACCATGAGACTAATCAATAAAATATGGATACCGTGAGAGAGATAAGACTCTAGCAAAAGATGTGTTTTTTATGTTTGTGGTGTTAATAATGTGAGCTCAAGCGCAATAGACAAAACTGGTACCGTCTGCGTTCTTTGAGAAATTAGTGGTGAGATTTAACAGAATCAGAATCAGAACAGTTTATTGCCAAGCAAGTTTTCACCTGCAAGGAATTTGTCGTGGCGGAAGGTGCATAACATTCAACAATAAACAATAACATTTAACTCTCAAAATAACATAAACTATCAAATAACACTTAACTATCAAATAACATTTAACTATCAAAAACAGTCAGCACAGTGCAGGAAATAGAAACATATTTGAAATGTACAATAAGATATGTAATATAGGATATGGAATAAAGTGCACACAAAAATATAACAGGACTGTAAACCAAGTGAAGTGTATGAAATGTTAAAAGTGACGAGTGTGTTTAAATAGAGAGACAGGGATGTGCAGGGGAGAGACCAGAAGGAAAGAGACCAGAAGGAAATGTCCTGGGGATGACAGAGTCAGTGGGGGACCCGGGCTCTGTTAATGAGCCCGACTGCCGACGGGAAGAAACTGTTTGTGTGGCGTGAGGTCTTGGTTCTGATGGACCGCAGCCTCCTGCCAGATGGGAGGGGCACAAATAGATCATGTCCAGGGTGAGAGGGGTCGGCAACAATCTTTCGTGCTCGCTTCAGGGTCCTTGAAGCGAACAGGTCCTGGAGGGACGGCAGATTGCAGCCAATCACCTTCTCAGCAGAGCGAATGATGCGCTGCAGCCTGCCCTTGTCCTTTGCTGTGGCTGCCGCGTACCACACCGTGATGGAGGAGCAGAGGATGGACTCAATGATGGCTGTGTAGAAATGCACCAACATTGTCTTTGGCAGGTTGAATTTCTTCAGCTGCCTCAGGAAGTACATCCTCTGCTGAGCCTTCTTGGTGATGGAGCTGATGTTCAGCTCCCACTTGAGGTCCTGGGATATGATGGAGCCCAGGAAGCGGAAGGACTCCACCACGTCGACGGGGGAGTCACACACAGTGATAGGGGCTGGTGGGGCTGCTGGTGGGGCTTCCTGAAATCCACAACCATCTCCACTGTCTTTAGAGCGTTGAGCTCTAGGTTGTTCAACCTGCACCAGGTCACCAGATGGTCAGTCTCCCACCTGTAGGCGGACTCATCCCCACCAGAGATGAGTCCAATGAGGGTGGTGTCATCCGCGAACTTCAGGAGCTTGCAGCTGTTGGTGTACAGGGAGAAGAGAAGAGGGGAAAGAACACAGCCTTGGGGGGAGCCGGTGCTGATGGTCCTGGAGGATGAGACGTGTTTTCCCAGCTTGACGTGCTGCTTCCTGTCGGACAGGAAGTCTGTGATCCACTTGCAGGTGGAGTCGGGCACCTGCAGCTGGGAGAGCTTATCATGCAGCAGAGACGGGATGATGGTGTTGAAAGCAGAGCTGAAGTCCACAAACAGGATCCTGGCGTAGGTTCCTGGGGAGTCCAGATGCTGGAGGATGAAGTGATGGGCCAAGTTGACTGCGTCATCCACAGATCTGTTGGCTCTGTAAGCGAACTGCAGGGGGTCCAGGAGTGGGTCAGTGAGGGTTTTAAGGTGAGACAGGACAAGGCGTCTAAAGGACTTCATGACCACAGAGGTCAGGGCGACGGGCCTGTAGTCATTGAGTCCTGTGATCCTTGGTTTTTTAGGGACAGGGATGATGGTGGAGACCTTGAAGCATGCTGGAACGTGACAAGTCTCCAGGGAGGTGTTGAAAATGTCTGTAAACTCCGGAGACAGCTGGTCAGCACAGTACTTCAGGGTGGAGGGGGAGACAGAGTCCGGGCCGGCTGCTTTGCGGGGGTTCTGTTTTTTAAAAAGCTTGTTTACATCGCTCTCCTGAATAGAGAGAGTCGTCACTCGGGGTGGGGGGGGGCGCTGGAATGGGTGGTACAGAGGCATGGGCCCCTGCTGAGCTGGGGGAGGGGGGGCTGGTGGTCTGGGGCTGGTTGATGGGGCTGTGGGGGATGGAGTCAGGACCGTCCCATTGTCTTTGAAAGCGACAGTAGTACTCACTCAGCTCGTCTGCCAGGCGGAGGTCGTTCATGGAGTGGGGGGTCTTAGGCTTGTAGTTGGTGATCTGTCTGAGACCTCTCCAGACAGAAGCAGAGTCATTGGCTGAGAGCTGATGTTGCAGTTTCTCAGAGTACAGATGTTTAGCACCTCTCACCGCCTTGCTAAACCTGTATTTCGACTCTTTATACAAGTCCTTGTCCCCACTCTTGAAAGCCTGATCTTTCTGCAGCCTTAGCTGTCTGAGTTCTGCTGTGAACCAGGGTTTGTCATTGTTGTAACTCACCCTGGTGCTTGTTGGAACACAGCTGTCCTCACAGAAGCTGATATATGAAGTCACAGCCTCTGTAAACTCATCCAGACTGTTGGTAGCAGTCCTGAGGACATCCCAGTCTGTGCAGTCCAAACACGCCCGAAGATCCTCTAGAGCAGTGGTTCTTAACCTTATTGGAGGTACTGAACCCTGCGAGCTTCATCAGTGCATTCACCGAACCCTTCGTAATTGGAAAAATAAAATATGATTTCTTCAAAACATAGGTATATATTTTATTAGTGCACAAAATGAGCCATGCATCAGTTGCACACAAAATCACTGTGTGCAAAGAACAAAACCAACAAAACATGAATTTCTGCTGTGAACCAGGGTTTGTCATTGTTGTAACTCACCCTGGTGCTTGTTGGAACACAGCTGTCCTCACAGAAGCTGATATATGAAGTCACAGCCTCTGTAAACTCATCCAGACTGTTGGTAGCAGTCCTGAGGACATCCCAGTCTGTGCAGTCCAAACACGCCCGACGATCCTCTAGAGCAGTGGTTCTTAACCTTATTGGAGGTACTGAACCCTGCGAGCTTCATCAGTGCATTCACCGAACCATTCGTAATTGGAAAAATAAAATATGATTTCTTCAAAACATAGGTATATATTTTATTAGTGCACAAAATGAACCATGCATCAGTTGCACACAAAATCACTGTGTGCAAAGAACAAAACCAACAAAACATAAATTTCACACAAAAACATAACTCAATGAATGATTTGCGATCAGGTACGCAACTTCGTACGATGCTGTGAGGATCGGTTTGTCGACAAACAAAACATGAATTTCACACAAAAACATAACTCAGTGAATATTTACTGCAAATCAATGTGACTTTTGCTGTTGCCTTTCAGATACAAGTTCAGAAATGCGCGGCTTCACCTTGGCAAGTGCCACTCTCATATCATTTTCGCAGCAAAGTCTGTTCCTTTTCTTAGTTTTCATGTCCGCCATCCTCGAAAAGGATTGCTCACAAAGATACGTTGTAACAAACGGTGTGAGTATCTCAAGGGCTTTCTTGGCAATACGAGGGTATGGTACGATTTGGTGACACCAAAACGTTGAGAGCGTTGTTGTTCCGAAGAGTTGCTGTTGAAGCTGGCTCTGCTGAAGTTCAATGATTTCGTCGAGGCATTCATCGTTGACATCTGCTGTCGCAACACTAAACGTGAACGGCTGTCTCACCCATGCTGGATATGACTGTGTGGTGGGGAAGTATCCGTCGAGGGACTTTACGAGCACATCTAAGTGCATGGCAATGGCTTGCTTCAGCTCCCCAGGTACAGAAATGTCTCCAATTCCAGACACGTCTTCGATCTTACTTACGCAGTCGTCCAGCAGGGGGAAGTTGTCATTCTCTGTTCGTCGTTTCCATAAAGGTAGCTTTTTTTTAAACGCATTCAGGTTTTCTTCCGCTTCAATGATGTTGACTCCACCGCCCTGCATCTGTCGATTGAGATGATTGAGAGCATCGAAAATATCGGCCATGTACGCCAAGATGAGAATGAACTCAGAATCTTCGAAGCAATCTGCGTGACAATGTTGGTGCTCTCGCAAAAACAGGGCTAATTCCACACGCATGGCAAAAACCCGATTCAGCACCTTTCCCCGGGATAACCACCGAACGTTAGAATGGTACAGAAGTACCTCGAATTCAGAGCCCATTTCCTGACAGAGCTCTTTGAAGATGCGGTGCTTCATAGCACTATTTCGCACGTAGTTCACACATTCAACTACGATTTTTAGTACTTCTGCCAGTTTTGGAGGCAAGGTTTTTGTTGCCAACGCATGCCTGTGCAGAACACAGTGTGTAACAATGATGTGTGGTGCATCGGATTTCACCAGCGCTCCAAAACCAGAGTGTCGTCCTGCAGAAACCATATTCCATGAAAGATTGTTGTCTCTGAAGAAGTCATCCACGAGTTTCTTCACATCGACTGCCTTGATTGTTGTTGTAAGGCTTACAAAATAAAAAATCATCCTTTATCTCGTCGTCTTTCATATAGCGCACAAATACAACAAGCTGGCTGAGATTGGAAACGTCAGTGGTCTCATCGAGTTGGAGGCTGAATTTTGCTGGGTTTGAAATCAGATCTGCAACTACTTGAGCCAAGATGTCATTGCTCATGTCGTCTATTCTGCTGCTGATCGTGTCATTTGAAAGAGGAATTTGGGATAACTTATCTTCAGCAACTTTTCCCAGCATGATATTCGCCATCTTCAACGCAGCTGGTTTCACGAGTGTTTCACCAATGGTGTGTGGTTTGCCCTGCTTTGCGATCAGGTACGCAACTTCGTACGATGCTGTGAGGATCGGTTTGTCGATGGGTACGAAGCCGAGAACAGGCAGAGTAGCCTTTTCATCGAATCTGGCTCTCTTCACCTTGAATTCATCGAGCGTTGTGTTCTTGTATTTCCCATCATGCAGCTTTAGGAAGTGTTCCTTTAGTTTTGCCGGTGCTAGACTAGAATTGCTCAACTTGGCATTGCAAATCATGCATTGAGGACGCTGACTCCCATCACGTTCCTCTTTACACGTGAATCCATATTGTACGTATTCGTCCAACCACTTTCTTTTTTTGCTCGACATGTTAGTATGAAGGGATTGAAAATCACAAATGGCGTACAACAGGGGTCTTCAACACGATGTGTAGTACACGATGGCGCCGCAGAGGAAGGCTGCCTTGACGTGTTGGTGCGTGTTTTTTGTCGTTTTTGTCGTTAATTCAGTGTTATGCTGCGATTCCCGGAGCTCTTTCACCAGAGATGAGCTCATGAACATCAGGGGTACAACTGCAGCGGACTTAGTTCCATCTTTTCTGCTAACTTCTGTGGAATTACTGGACATTTTAGTCAAAGGTGCTCTTACCTTAGCCCACGCGGTGAGACGAAGGCGGAGAGGGAGACGGGCCGGCGCGCTCGTGCGACTCCGCTCACGTGGATTTCGTACACCGCTGCCGGGCATATTTCTCTCAAACGTCCGCTCACTGTGCAACAAACTGGACGAACTCCAGCTACTGGTGGCGAAAGACAGAGACTTTTCTTCATCTTCCATTTTGTGCTTCACTGAGACCTGGCTATGTGGATCGATTTCGGACTCCGCGCTCCAGCTGGCTGGCTTCCGGCTGTTCAGAGCGGACTGCGACACGGAGCTCTCAGGCAAATCAAAAGGTGGAGGAATCTGTTTTTACGCCAACAGTGGCTGGTGCAACGATGTGTCAGTGATTATTCAGCACTGCTCTCCTGATCTGGAATATTTTATCATCAACTGCAAACGCTTTTACTCCCCACGTGAGTTCGCTTCATTCATTCTGATCGGTGTTTACATTCCGCCGCAGTGCAACGTGCAGACAGCGCAGCGCGCGCTCACCGACCAGATACGGTGTGTGGAGCGGACCTACCTGTTGAGGAGAAAACTCAGGTGAACAGACTCAGGTCGAGGCGTTTAGCTCAATTCAAGCAATAAGGTTTATTTGTAACAGAATTATTATGTCCAGCAGTTAAACGTGCACGGACCTAGAAAAAAGTCTGCTCTGTAGGAGCAAATGAAAGCTAAAAGGCGCTTAGACAGAGTGCGCATGCGGGGGTATAGGTTCTTCCTTATGGAAGCCTATTGGTTAAAGCAAAGTTGCAGGCGGAGCTGTGTTTAGCTGATCAGCGGCCTGGTAGGAGCGCTGGGCATTTCCGCCCACACTGGCTCACGTCCGGGACCGCCTTCTCTGCATCATCAGTGTGTGTGTATGTTGATGCAACTGCATATTGTTATGTCCGAACAGCTAGATAAGCTGGGCGCTAGATAAGCTAGGGCGCCTTCTCTCTATCTCTAAGACGGAGCAGGCAGTTGAATCTGGTTTTCTGTAAGACTATGTGACAGTTAACTGGGGCAAAGGCTATCCTTCAGAGTTCTAGTACTATTCCACTTTGTTCAGACGAGCGCTAGAGTACCCCGCCTGGAGTATTTGACCTTCGTGCACTAGAACTCACATATCCGCGTATAAGCTGTGTTTAACATTGAATGCATATATTTTATTTACATACCCGGACTCTCCAGTTATTGTCCTTGGTGACTTTAACAAAGGAAATCTCAGCCATGAACTCCCTAAATACCGTCAGTTTATTAAATGCCCTACCAGAGAGGAGAACATTCTGGACCACTGCTACACCACAATCAGCAGGGCATATCACGCCATCCCTCGTGCTGCACTGGGACTCTCTGACCACGTCATGGTCCATCTGATTCCCTCATACAGGCAGAAACTCAAGCTATGTAAACCTGTGGTGAGGAAATTCAAGAAGTGAACCAGTGAGGCTCTAGAGGATCTTCGGGCGTGTTTGGACTGTACAGACTGGGATGTTTTCAGGACTGCTACCAACAGCCTGGATGAGTACACAGAGGCTGTAACTTCATATATCAGCTTCTGTGAGGACAGCTGTATTCCAACAAGCACCAGGGTGAGTTACAACAATGACAAACCCTGGTTCACAGCAGAACTCAGACAGCTAAGGCTGCAAAAAGATCAGGCCTTTAAGAGTGGGGACAAGGACTTGTACAAAGAGTCGAAATACAGGTTTAGCAAGGCAGTGAGAGATGCTAAACGACTGTACTCTGAGAAACTGCAACATCAGCTCTCAGCCAACGACTCTGCTTCTGTCTGGAGAGGTCTCAGACAGATTACCAACTACAAGCCCAAAACCCCCCACTCCATGAACGACCTCCGCCTGGTAGACGAGCTGAATGAGTACTACTGCCGCTTTGAAAGACAATGGGACAGTCCTGACTCCAGCCCCCACAGCCCCATCAACCATCACCAGTCCACCAGCCCCCCCTCCCCCAGCTCAGCAGGGGCCCATGCCTCTGTACCACCCATTCTAGCGAATATTCTTTCTCCGTGCTTTTTGGGCTACCCAAGCCACCGTACCGTTATGCTGCGCTCGGTGTGAACGCACCTTAAGGAATAGACGTCATTAATTTTTTAAGCGGCGGCTCACTTGACCGCAGTGTGTGTCTGCCGAACCCCTGAGAGTGACTCATCGAACCCCTGGGGTTCGATCGAACCCAGGTTAAGAACCACTGCTCTAGAGCCTCACTGGTCCACTTCTTGAATGTCCTCACCACAGGTTTGCAGAGCTTTAGTTTCTGCCTGTAAGCAGGAATCAAATGGACCATGACGTGGTCCGAGTGTCCCAGTGCAGCACGAGGGACGGCGTGATATGCCCCGCTGATTGATGTGTAACAGTGATCTCGAATATTCTCCTCTCTGGTAGGGCATTTAATAAACTGGCGGTATTTAGGGAGTTTTACTTTGTTAAAGTCGCCGAGGACAATAACAAGAGAGTCCGGGTAGGTCCGCTCCACGCACCGTATCTGATCGGCGAGTGTCCGCTGTGCTGCCTGCACGTTGCTCTGCGGCGGCATGGAAACACCGATCAGAATGAATGAAGCGAACTCACGAGGGGAGTAAAAGGGTTTGCAGTTTATGATGAAGGATTCCAGATCCGGAGAACAGTGCTGTAGAGTCACTGTCACATCGTTACACCAGCCACTGTTGGTATAAAAACAGATTCCTCCACCCTTCGATTTGCCGGAGAGATCCGTGTCGCGGTCCGCTCTGAACAGCTGGAAGCCAGCCAGCTGGAGCGCAGAGTCCGGTATAATTCCACAGAGCCAGGTCTCGGTGAAGCACAAAACGGAAGATGAAGAAAAGTCTCTGTCTTTCCCCACCAGTAGCTGAAGTTCGTCCAGTTTGTTGCACAGTGAGCGGACGTTTGAAAGAAATATGCCCGGTCGCGGTGTACGAAATACACGTGAGCGGAGACGTACAAGCACGCCGGCCCGTTTTCCTCTCCTGCGGCAGCGTCTCACTGCATGAGTTAAGGTGAGCGCACCTCTGACGAGAATGTCCAGTAATTCAACGGAAGTTAAAAGAAAAGTTGGAAGTAAGTCCGCTGGAGTTGATCCCCTGATGTTCATGAGCTCATCTCTGGTGAAAGAGCTCCGGGAATTGCAGCAGAAAACAGTATTAACAACAAAAACAACACAAAACAATGAGCACCAAAACACCGAAGCAGCCATCCGCGGCGCCATCTTGTTTTTTTAACATGGAGTCTAATGGAGCAGTTGGTTGGAGTTCATGTCGCTCTGTGGCTCTTTGAGCCAAATGTGTAAGTCCGTTGGATTCCACAGACATCTGTGTGCGACAGCACAACATTTGCAAGCTTTTTGGCCAAAATGGTGTTTCAAGAGTAAAAATTGTGGGAGCTGGAGCAATTTGTTTGTAAAAATCACAGAAGATTTTCCTGCTCCGCTCCACTCTGACGGTTATGCTCTCACTCTAGCTCTTAACGAGCTGCGCAATACACACCCATTATAAAATCTGAAACGGACCCAAAATTCTCCTGCCCGAAGTCTACACATCAAAGTGTCTGTTCCATCACAAAATAATCTCTCACCGAGTGGGATTCTTTTTCCGGTTCCAGGATCCGAGCGGCAATCTCAATCTCGACAGCCTCTCACCCTCCAGGGAGGAATCAACTATTATTTGCGCTTCTGTCGTCTAACGGAGTCCTGATAACTTGTCCGATCCCATCCTCGTCGCCATTTGTGGTGGAAAAAAATCTTTTTAAGCTCCCTGTGAGAAATAATCGAGATGGAAACTTCTTAAAGTATTAAAAAACATATTTAATGAACAGACACTTCAATAATAATTCAGCTGAATGGATAGAGCTCTTTCCCCACTGATGGTTCGGAGGTCTAACAACAATGAATAGACAAAACAGAGTATATATGCACGTTATCTCGTCTCCACTCCCTTCACCCTCGCAGATGTTGTCGGCCGCTGCACCCACCAAGGCCAGGTTCCCAGCCTTTTCGTGGGAAGAGGGTTAGGGTGGTATATGCAGGTTTAAGCGATACAAGTTATAACTAAAAGAACCATATGATAAATTTCCACAACATTTATCAGCTGACAGCATCTCAACATGTACAGAGACAATGGTCCTCATTCATCAATCTGATCTGTTCTCTCTCATTGGAATATTTCAAAGAGATGAGACATTCAAATGTCACTGTAAGAGCCAAATTCAATGTGATGTTAAATATTTACTTGTATTTACATGTTTAACTTTAATCACATCTGTTTCTACTTTGAATGTTCCAAGGATGTTGTTATAATTTTTTATAGCAAGAAATACATGTAAGTGACAGACAACTGTCACTTTAAGGACACTTTGCGACAGTTAGTGACGGTTGTGAGTAATATCTGAAGCAGAGTGGAGCCGCATAGTTTTCCGACCGTGTTATGAAACGTGTTACATGAAACGTGGATTAACCTGTGGATCCTTAAAGTGTGTCGAGGTAATCAGGGTACTTTTAGGAATAAAGGAATAAAGGAAGTCGTTTCACTAACTTGTACGAAGGAAATTGGATCAATAAAAACACGTATTGCTTTCATCTACGAGCGGTGTCCGTGTGAGCTATGTGCTAAGGACCAGAAACACGCGTCAACTTAAGGTTTACATTCTGCTAAAGGTTTGGACGCTACAGTCACTGAGACTGTGGTTTTTATCAGCTTTGCACCCATCATTACAGTGAGCAGTGAACACCTCTCTGTTCAGGACCCTCAGCTCTTGATCTCCACTGTGTACTTGAGTGAAATGTGCAGAGTGAACAGACTTGATGTCCAAAGTGTGTGCAGGTGTGTGAGCTTGGAGCTCAGTGTGTTCACTCCAATACGTTCAGATGAGAGCTGAAAGGACTGGAGTCCTGCTGCTCTTTCTACTGGATGTGCTGCATCACTGACTGACAGCTGATGAAGGGAGTCTCTAAAAACACTCATTAATCTCTTCTTCTTCTCTCCTCAGATGGAAGGATTCTCACTCAGAGTGAGTCCACCATCATCTCTGTGTTCCTCTGGATCTGATCAGAGGATCATCAGAGGATCTGGACTCCTCACTCCACCTGGACCTGGATTTAGTTTAGTCCTTTGGTTCCTTCATGTGTTCTGACCCTAAAGTGTCTCTACAGATGAGTTGTGTTCATGACAACATGACAGCAGATGAACACATTTAAATGATGTTTCTGCTTTGCTTCCTGTTGCAGCTCCTCCCTGTGGAATGATGGAGTTCTGCACTTTATTTACTCATATTTCTCAGTAACAGTGGGAGTCGATGTCACATGTATGAAGTTACCTTATTACCTTATTACCACCAATACCAGCCTCTTCTCATGTTATAACAGACTCAGATTAGCTTGTAACAAACAGGAACAGAAGCTAAAACCTGAACCTGAACTCAATAAATACATAAATATATCTTTTATTTTCATGTTTTCATTCCATCTTCACAGCATCTTCATCGTAGTGTGTTCTTTGTACTTTAGTGAGATGAAATATAAAGAGATAAATATGATGAGTCGAGCCATTTTCTCATCGACTTCTATACAACCAGAGGAGTCACTAGAGAGAATGCAGCTTTAACACATGAAGCTTTGGCTTCACTTACGTAAAGAACTAGAGGTTGTCTCCTGGTCCAAGTAACTCTTCTTCAAACTTAAGTATTCAAACTTAGTTTTAGTTGAAAGGTTTATCACAGTAACATGTAGTTTGCCATTATACCAAATCAAATCGAGTTCTGCTGAATCAGTAAGAAGTAATTTTAATGTCTTTTCATATCAGTGACACATTTATGTGAACTAATTATTCACAAGATGTTTATAAAACCTTTACTTAACCAGGCCTTCAGAATAAAAGAGTGAAATATTCAAAGACACAATAAACATGTCTTATTATTTTAGACTCATTGTTGGTTTGCATAATGTGTTGCATGTTTATTTGATGTTTATTCAGCAGCCTGAGTGTTTACAGGACTATAACTTGGACTGACACACATGAGACTGAGGAGGTTCGGGTCTACCTTGGTCCCGATCTGGTCCCCGCACTGTCCGGCCTGGATGTGAACTATCTCTCTCATCTTTGCTGCTTCTGTCGGTCTTCCTCTCTCCGCTGCTGCTCTGAGGTTTCTGTCGGTCCTCGTGCTGCTGGATGAGCGTCTGTTCGTCCCACTCAACATAAAAGATGTATTTTGTCCCACAGAAATACTTCTTATTCTTCACACTCACGCTGTTATGAAAGAATATTTTATTTTATACTTTTGAGACTTTACTTCCATGTTTTGATTTGTTTCCACTCTGGTGTGAATATTTTAAATTTGTTAAGATTCATATTTATTTTTTCTAAACTACATTCCATTTTTTAAATTAAGGTTTTTTATTTGTTTGTTCCTAAATTAATCAAAATATTTCTGCTGACTGGCCGTCAAAACAACCGGAATTGTTGACGTCGGCTGCTGTTTCCCGTCGGACCTCAGACGCTGACGGACCAATAGACGCGGTGCGCTTTAAAAAACACTCCTCCTGAAGCTCTCATGAGGTCACGTGTCACTGAGTCACAACTCATCATGAAGTTTCGAGGGAAGATCGTCGACGTCGCGTGTCTGAACCACTTCGCCCGTAAGTCTCTTTAGAGCTAACGATGCTAACCGGTTAGCCTTCACCAGACTTCCTCCCGGAAACTCACATTTCTCTGCAGAATAAGTTAAAAACAAAATCACGAGACATTTTATTCAAACACGTCTGTTAGTGGTGTGACGTGTAGGAGACAGTGTTCTGTTCGGCTCACTTTAAATCCTGAAGTAGTTATAAAATAAACTTTAAATGTGCTGTTCACCTGTAGTGAATCAGTCCTGAGATGATTATTAATTATTACACGAACACACACACCAACACACGACACACACACACACACACACTCTAAAACTATATATAGAGAGTTTTAGTGTGTGTGTGTGTAGTGTTTATATATATATATATATATATATATATATATATATATATATATATATATATATATATATATATATATATATATATATATATATATATATATATATATACTTATTTTCAGGAAAACAATTTAATTAATGCCAATTATGTATCAAATAATTGTATAAAATGTGACTTGCTGCTCTTCTGTGTGTTGTATTAGTGTAAACATGAGATTATTAGATTAAAAATGTAGAATTTACGTTGTTTTAAAACAATAAAGTGAAAAAGTATCGATTTTAAAACGATATTCGTTATTTGCAGCTCTATAACTCTCTCGTTGGTGAAAACTGTGTTTGTTTGTCTCATAAAGTTCATCAGGACTCTGTCGTGTGACACTTTGTTTGAATCAGTTCATGTATAGATAAAAGAGTTAGAAGACTTCTTATTGAAGGAGAGAAGAAGAAGAACAGCTGATCGTCGTGTGTGTGTTTACTTTGCTCGTCCTCACCAGGAGTCGTCACCACCATCTCCAAGCTGACGAAGACGTGCGTCCTGCGGCTGACTCCAGACAACCTGTTCTTCGTTCTGTCCGGTAAAGTCGCCAACGGGGGCGTCGGCATGTGGTGTGAACTGTCCCAGGTGAGAGTTCAGGTTTTAGCTCCATTGTTTCAGGAAACCGTCAGCGGATGAAGACGACAGAGATGAGACCTCTGATCACATCTCAAAGAACAACTCTCTCTCTCTCTCTCTCTCTCTCTCTCTGCTTTAAAATGGTTCTTCAGAGAGAAACAAAGACGAACAGGATTTCTGATATTCCTCCGTCACTCAATGGACGTTTGAGTCGTTTGAGACTCGCTGTGTTTCCTTCAGCTCTCTCTTCAAGACTCTGAATTTACAATCATATCTGACAAAGAAGCTGAAACCAGAGAATGTTTGACATTTGAGTTTTGGTGTGTGCTTCCTTCCTTCCTTCCTTCCCTGCAGGCCAACTTCTTCGACGAGTACCAGATGGAGGGCGTCTCCTCTGAGGACAACGAGATCTGTCTGGAGGTGACGCCAGAGAACCTGTCCAGAGCCCTGAAGACGGTCCAGAGCGCCAAGGCCGTCAAAGTGAAACTGACCAAGAAGCACTGCGTCTGTCTCACCATCGCCGCCGAGCTGGTGAGACTGACAGACAGACAGACAGACAGGATGTCGATTGTAGAGCATCTTAATGAAGGCCGTTCACTATTTATTTAATTGTATTTTGTACGAAACTGAAATGGGCTTCCAGAACGTTGATGATATGAGATAAAAGTCTGAAGTATGAGATAGTTAAACACAACAGTCATAGAAGCAGCTCTTCACAGGTTACTCTACATCCAACAGCCCAGTCCGCTCCACAGGTAGACTAAAGGTAAAGTGAAGTGTTGATCTTTCTGTCGACCTAACGGAGCGATCGTCCCGTCCAGCCCACCATGTCCAGCATCAGTCGAGTCGTCACTCACGACGTCCCGGTAGACGTCATCCCCCGGAGGCTCTGGCACGAGTTCAAAGAACCCAACATGCCAGACTTCAACGTGAGTGACGCGTACTTGATCAAACACCTGGTGGACGTTATTGTTATTTGTCCCTTAACTACAAGTGCAGTGCTGAAGACGTGTTGCTGCCCCCCCCTGCAGGTGAGCATCTACCTGCCTCCTCTGAAGACGATGAAGAACGTCGTGGACAGGATGAAGAACCTCTCTAACTTCCTGGTAGGATCACGTTCCTCCCAACGTCTCTAAAACAACAACCCCAGATCCATATCCATTTAACATGGAGAAGAGTATAAACGTTGTTTTAGATATCATGAGGAAGTGAGTCACCAGGAGAAGTGACTGAATGTTAGTTTAGTCACTTTGTGCCTCATTTGATTACCTGTATTTCATTTAAAGCCTGTCTCTGGTGGAGGTGTAGGTCGAGGTTTTTACTGATGGATACAATAATACACACGTTTTCTAAAGTTATCCTTCTAAACGTGTGTGTGTGTGTGTGTGTGTGTGTGTGTGTGTGTGTGTGTGTGTGTGTGTGTGTGTGTGTGTGTGTGTGTGTGTGTGTGTGTGTGTGTGTGTGTGTGTGTGTGTGTGTGTGTGTGTGTGTGTGTGTGTGTGTGTGTGTGTGTGTGTGTGTGTGTGTTCGATCAGGTGATGGAGGCCAACCTGAACGGAGAGATGAACCTGAAGATCGAGACTGATCTGGTTTCTGTCACCACTCACTTCAAAGACCTGGGAAACCCTCCGTGGGGTAAAAACAACGTCACCGTCACTGTTGTTATAAACACGCCGGCTGTTTGTCACACATTGGTCCAGTTTACTGCAGACGTTCATGGTCCCCAGAGGATTGAACCCACTGACTTTTCCTTTTAGAGGTTCACTTTTAAGTGAAATGTCTAAACTGTTGGATGGTTTTCTGTTGACGTTGGTTCAGACGTTCATGGTCCCCAGAGGATGAATTGTAACCACGTTGATCATAATCTGACTTCATGCGTTTAAACGTCTTTTATTTGGTCCAATACTTTGATTTATGAACAAATACCTGCAAAAGTTATAATCCGCCAATAATTCTAAGATGTGACGCTAAGATGGTGAACATTATAAGTGCTAAACATTAGCGCATTAGCATTGCCACTGTTGGCATGAATGGGAACTGATAGCAGCGTAGATGCAAAGTTTGACGTCAAAACTAATTTTTACAACATTGAACTGTCAAAAAAACATGCCTCCTTCCTTCCTTCCTTCCTTCCTTCCTTCCTCCCTCCCTCCCTCCTTCCTTCTCTGCTTCCTGTCCCTCCAGGCGATGACGCCTCCGAGGATGGTGGTCCGTCTCAGAGCAGGGACCCAGAGGCCATGGTCCAGGCCCGGGTGGACATCAGGAAGCTGCAGCAGTTCCTCGTGGGACAGCAGGTCAACCCCAGCAAGGCCATGTGCAGTAAGTTCACCCACAGCTCCTCATCCAGCCACTTATATTTTAATAATATCAGCAACATACCTTCTATTATGATTCTGGATTAATATGAGTCGCCCCCTGGTGAACATTAGACAGAATGCAGCTTTAACAGATGAAGTTTTGACTTCACTTTTTGAACTCTGTTGTTGCCGTCTGGCCCCCCCAACAACACGGCAAGCACATTGAAAATTAATTTCTGCCTCTGTGTACGTATGATGTATATATTTTTTTAATCCAATGTTAAATGATATTTTGCTCTCGTCCCCTCAGATATCGTCCATGAGAGGGTCGTCCACCTGATCCTGCTGCATGAAGATGTGTCGCTGCAGTATTTCATCCCCGCTGTGGCGTAGCTGTGGCGTAGACTCTCTGCACACAACATACGTGATTTCTGCTCATTGACTTTGAAGCTGGTTCCAGGTCACGTAGTGGTCCTCAGGAAGACTTGACCCGCTAACCTGTGGTAGTAGTGAGGACATGCTGGTAAATGCACATTTATCAAGGAGGATTTGGACGGTTGAGATAAAATAGAAAACTGAACACATTCATTGTTCAGAGTTCAGATTGTTATGTTCTTGGTGTTAAATGTTTAAAAATGACGAATGTATTGATTTAAGTTTTTTGTCTTTCAACACAAAAAAACAACTTTGCCCCAATATCTCCTTTTGGCATTTAGTTTGCTTATATTTTTTTTGTGTTTTTTGTGTTACTTCCATTAAATATAATGTAAATGAATTAGATACAATTTTCATTCATTACATTCTATAACTTTCAGCATTCATTAAGGGCGTCTCTCAATACCCGGTACGGACTAGTGTAGGTAAGTAAATATATCAACAGGCGCACTGTGCGCAGCCAGCGTCTCCTCGCGCTGTTGGTCTGGAAGCTTCTTGAACAGGCATGGGCAAACTACGGCCCGTTGGGCCTTTTAATCCGGCCCGTCAGATATTGGTACAAAATTGCCCAAACTATAATAAAGACTAGGGCTGGGCTGTACACCGGTTTTTTATTTCCGGTATAATGTGAATTCTTCACACACCATTATACCGGTGCATAGCCAAAACAACTGCTGTTTGCTTTCAACAGGCAGCTAAATGTATTCTTTACCGCTGTCAGCACTAGTTGTCTTATATGTATTGAGAGGGAACTCTATTCATGGTCATAACTTTATAACACAATTAACAACCCACAACTAACGCTCTTTAACAGAGAAAAACACCACAGCACACAACAGTGTGACACATAAACAATTTGTAACACTGTACATTTATAATATTTAAAACTGCATGCTGGGTACAGCTCGCGAGCGAGCCTGCTAGCACAACAGTCTGCTAACAGCTGGGAGAGGCTCCGTCCTCCAGTAACGTTACATTAAAGAACAGAACAGAGCGATGCAGGATGAACAAAGACAGACCGGGGATGCACCGATAGAGTTTGACACATATGCAACGCTGACCCAGGGGAATGTAGGTGAAGGAAACGGGAAGAGACGGAAGACACGCCACACAAACAGCTGTTCACTGCTCGTCACGATCCTGCAGACCAGTGATTCTCAACTGGTGGTTCGTCGCGGACCCGTTTTCAGTGGCCTTTGCTTAATGCCGGGGAGTTATTCACGCTCCTTTCCAGCATTTACGGCACTTGTTCAGCTGTGCAGGAAAACCACAGACCAATGCGTTGTAAATCACGTCACGTGATGCAGTTTAACTAAATACAATAAGGGTATTCTGATACGTTTCCTGACGCCAGTGAGATGTACCCACACCGTGACACAGGGGGGAGAGACAAGGAAAGACTTTACAGAGCAGAGCTCTGATAATGTTAGATGTGACAGTTAAATATTTCTATGATCCCTTCAAAGAATCAAACTGCTAAAAAGACCACAGTCATTAACCTTTACACTAAAAACTCTGTGTCAAAAATGACTGCTTATTAAGTAAGTGCATGATAAAATATGCATTTATGCAATAAAAAAATACCGTGTAAGATCCCAGTTAACTGATAAACACCTCAGATCTGTTCTGAGAACTGCCACAACCAAACTGACACCAAACGTTGACGCACTGGTTAAAAAGGGTGACCAACAGCACTGTTCCCACTGAAATTAAATGCAAGTTACTTTTTAGGTCATGGCTTTTACTTGTAATTTATATTATTTCACACAAACACTCCATTCATCTGCTACTGGCCCGGCCCGTCTGTCAAATTTTAAAACTCAATGTGGCCCCCGAGCCAAAAAGTTTGCCCACCCCTGGGCTAGAAGGTTCGAACCGACAACTCCAGCATCCTGAAGCTTTTAGGTACGAGGAAGAAAGGAGGCTGGTGTGAGGAAGCTGAGCGTTTCATTACAGTAAAGTTTCACTCTGACAAAGTCAACAACTTCAGGATGGTTTGTAACGAGCTAGCTAGCTAACCGGTAACTAAGCTAACTAAACCTAAAAAGATAACTACCGTAAATTCCGGCATATAAGCCGCAACTGTTTTTCACACGCTTTGAGACCGGCTTTTACAACGATGCGGCTAATTGATGGATTTTCATAGGCTAACTAGCTTTGCGCCGCCAAAGTCGGATACGGATGTGTGTGCGAAAACATGAGCCCACACCCGTGCTCGCTACTGGATTGGTCATTACCAGCCATGACGTCTCCGTC
Source organism: Ophthalmolycus amberensis (assembly GCA_024529925.1). Taxonomy (NCBI): domain Eukaryota; kingdom Metazoa; phylum Chordata; class Actinopteri; order Perciformes; family Zoarcidae; genus Ophthalmolycus; species Ophthalmolycus amberensis. The sequence goes on from JAFEUB010001241.1 coordinate 42,310, forward strand.
CCTGATTCGTCACACTCACGATCACGTGACCCGTACCCGGACGAAAACAAACAGACAGGGCGACCAGTAATTCATTTCAACATGGATAACTAATTTCAAGCGTTGCTGCTAGCAGTAAAAGTCTGCATTTCTGTGGAGGAATCAGCTGTTATTGGAGCGATTAGCGAGCACCGTGACCAGCGGCATCATCAGCCCTATTAAGCGGCCAAGCCAGTTAGCCGTAAATGCTATTCAGAGCTACGAGTTACAACAACAACAGTTATTGCCTCGTTGCTTTTAGATTCTAATGAGAAGACACGCTGCTTCGTTTTACTTCTTCCGTTTGGTAGCCTTGAGAGACCTTAGTCTGTAAGTATGTCTGTATGAAGCATGAAAAGATGTACGAAGATATATTATATTCGCTAATGCTAATCGTGGTTAGCATTTCCCCATTGGCGGTAATGTTAAAATTAGCTTAGAAGCTAGCAAGTCGGACATGTTGCATGATGTTCAGAGAAGAAGACAACTTTAGTACTGTTAAAAGCACTGTTTTCAGCTAACTAAACGAACTAAGATAGTAAATTTAGTTAATTGTCTAGGCAAACTTCGCCTACTAGATTAGCTTTTAGCCACACGTACTGGTGTAACAGACCATTGTCGATCTGTGCTCAAGCAGCACCGCTAACGTTATGTTGTGTTCACATGTAGGTGTTGGTGAGAAACTTTAATAAATACAGTTGTTTGAAGGAGATGTTTTCACAACAACATAAATAGATATTAGAGTTGAATTAAAGCTGTATCCGCTGTACTATCTCTCACTCAGTTCGGCAATGCGCACTGGATACGGGCCGCCCACGGATCGTGCACCATTAAACAGCGGACTCGCTACGGACACCAGGTGGACCGCACATCGAATGCGCCTTTTCCCTCCAGCAGGACACCAACACTTAAAGGAATCATGGTGTTCATGTGATTCTTTTAATGACAGCAGTCAATATAACAACTGAACTAATATTTGAACTAAACATTGAAACATTTCCTTTTATGACAATTATCCACATAGTGTGCAGCTTTTGTCACTGCAGTCACTTTCTGGGCTTCTGGAAGAACATCTCCAGAGCCTCTTGATATTTATTTATTTATTTATGCATGTATGTATGTAGTGTATGTAAGTAAGTAAAAAAGTAAGTAAGTAAATATACTTACTTTTTTGCTTACTTACTGAGCTTACAGAGCTACTCCGGCTGCCCCCCTAATATAATGTTGGGGAAACACTGCATATCTTATTGTGTGGTGTGAGTCACCTTAGCGTGCTGTGAGTCGGTACATTTTGGTTTGATTAATGGTTTGTGTGCAGTGGTTTAGTCATAATTTGCCTCCATATTCTGTGACAAATTCCTCTATCTACCCTTAACATATATTACATGCAACACACACACTGCCACATTGAATCCAAGCGGATATGATTATTAGGTTTGCATTACTGAGATAGTATTATTGAATATTTTAAACTGAGTCAGTTTATTGTTCCTATTCTTGTAGTTTGAGCTAGAACTTTAACAAGAGATATTTTGTGATTATTTGCATTCTTTTCTTTGCATCACCTTTCTTTGCTGAACAGTTCAAAAAGAAAACTTGCTGTTTCCATATTTTTTGTGAAATGTTAATCAGTTGTCCAAATAATGTTTTAACCTAATTCTAATGTTCTTTTTTAACAGCTGCTGAAGTTCATATCATGAGCTTACTGGAGAACATTAAACACCAGCAAGACCAATTAATGTAACGTTACTGGTGCAACAGAGCTGTTAGCTCCCAGCGGTTAGCAGACTGTTGTTAGCGAGCTTTACCCAGCATGCAGTTTGGCGGAGAAATTTTATAAATGTACAATTATTAGTGCTACAAATTGTGTCACAAACTGTTGTGTCGTGGTGTTTTGCCTTGTTATAGAGCGTTAGTTGTGGGTTGTTAATTGTTGTTAAAAAGCTATGACCATGACTAGGACTCCCTCTCAATACAGCTAAGAGAACTAGCTCCGATTGTAGCACCCCCAGCGGCGAACAATATATTTTGCTGCCTGTTGAAGCACAACAGAAGTTGTTTCGGCTGTGCACCGGTATGACGGTATATGAAAAATTCATATCGTACTGGAAATTGAAACCGGTATACCGCCCAGCCCTAGTTACTACAGCTTGATGTATGATGGCGAACCATGTAAAATGGCCTCCACGCCGTTCTGCAAAAACCTCAAGCTTTTAGTAACTTTTAATCAATGAGGTCTTCAGATTGTACTGACCAAATTTTAAATTGATCTGATGACTTCACTAGGAGTTTGTTAAAGTGCAGTGCCTGGAAATGGCAAAAACTACATGTGAAATTCATACAAAACTCAAAATGGCCAACTTCCGGTTGGGTTTAGAGAATGGCCCCAATAGCCTTTTTTTAAGTACACATGATACATATGCCCACCAAATTTTGTACACCTAGGTCAAATGTACTGCGAGGGCTGTTCCGTAAAAATTTAGCTGGGGGCGCTGATTAATCTGTGAGGAGCAGGATGTCAAAGTAAACAACCTATAACTTCCTGTTGCCACTAGGTGGCACTATTACTATGATTCTAAATTGTCATACAAATGTCTACAAGGTCAGGATGTTATGACATATGAGAAATTTGGAGCAGATTAGACAATGTACGGCCGAGTTACAACAACTTCCTCTTTAATGGCGAATGTTGTTTATTTACCGCCACGCCACGGATACATAGTTCAATAACTTTTTGATCTTTTGAGAACTTTTCACTGCCAATGTCTCAAGAGCATACTGACCAAATCTGACGTCAATCGGGTCAATTCTCTAGGAGTTCGTTAAAGTACGGCGGCTTGAAATGTTAAAAAAAACGTCATAAAATAAAAAATGGCCAACTTCATGTTTGGTTTAGGGCATACTTCCAAGAGGATTTTTTTTTATACATCCCATCGTGTTACACATACGTACCAAATTTCATACAGCTAGGTGAAACCCAATGTTGGGGCTACTCAATAGGGGGCGCTGTCGAGCCAAATTTTCATCCTGCAACTGAACACCCCAATCAAACTGCAATTTTCGCCATGACTACCTTGCGTGGCAAATTTCAAAATCTTACCAGTATCCCAAGCACCTCTTTTTTTGCGATGAAACATGTACGATAATAATAATAACTAGAAAATGCATTTCCTGCTGAAAATGCGTTGGAATGCTGAAAGCTGAAATGAATCTCAAAAACATTGCTGAAAATAGATATGTAATTTAAAAAAAATTGCAAAAAGCTGAATAATTCAAAAAGTTGAAAGATTACAAAAATGAAGTTATATCACCCCTCTCCTGAAAGAGCTGAACATTTTGATATTCGAACGGTTTCTGTAGCTTAAAAGAATTCCAGCAGTAGTGATATTTGTTGTAGTAATAGTAGAAGTATTATTCGCAGTATAAGTATGAGTAGCATTTGAATAAGTACTAGTTGTAGCAGTAGTGATATTTGTAGTAGCAGTAGTAGTAGAAGTTGTCGTCGAAGTATTTGTAATTAGAAGAAGTAGTAGAAGTAGTAGTATCAGCAGTCGTACTAATAGCTGTAGTAGTATTAGTACTGGTTATTAGTACTGGTAGTAGCAGGAATAGCAGTATTAGCAGTTGTGGTATCAGTAATAATAGTAGTGGTAGTGGTAGTAATAGCAGTAGTGGTAGCAATAATATTTATGGTAGCAGTAATAGCAGTAGCAGTAATAGTAGCAACAGCAAAAGTTGTAGTAGTAGTGGTAATACTAGAAATATTAGCAGTAGTAGTAGTTGTCGCAGTATTAGTAAGAGCATTCATTATTTCAACAAAAAAGCCTAATTTTGAGCTTAATGTTTACATACAGTTTATCCATGAGGCTTTTATTTTGAAAGGGTGGGACTGGGTGGGGGAGGGAGGGGGAGAGGAGACATAATCATAATGTTTGACACACATAAACAGAGGTTATTAAATGACAGGCTTCATCACAAGCAGTTCAGTTAGAATTCACTCTCTGGGGCTTTTATTTTGAAATGGGGTGTGGGGTGTGGGGGAGAAGGGGAGAGGAGACAGAATCATAATGTTAGATAAACACAAACCGGTTATTAAATGACAGGCTCATCACAAGCATTTCAGTTAGGATTCATTCTGTGGGGCTTTTATTTTAAAATGGCGTGTGTGTGTGTGTGTGTGGGGGGGGGGGAGGAGGGGGGAAAGACCTCTAAAGATCCCTAAGACCTGAATGACTGTATGAGAGAGACACACAGAGAGAGAGAGGGAGAGGAGTGTATGTGCGCGTGTGTCTGTGAGTCTGTGTGTTTATCAACATCACTAATTGGCTCAATCGTGAACACCTGTGTGCCTGAAGCCATTTCATGGAGATAAAACAGGGAAACACCTCTCAAACAAATCATCAAAACTCCCATAACCGTATATCCTATTGCTCCGATATTAATAATTGAGAGGGAGGATGACTTGAGAAACAGATCTTGTAAAAATTGTGTCTGTAGTGTAAAAAATGTGGCTTAACTGGCGATCTAGAAATGGGGTACCGTGTTCTGTGGAAGATGTTTTTGAAGCAAAATTTAACATTGGTCTCTATGGAGCAGAAAGTTGGTTTTCCTCTCAATTAACGGCTTCTGTGTCAAATGTGGAAATCTGTGGGATTCTACAGTAATTTTTCTACGACAAGGACAATATTAGCTACTTCTACATCCAGAAATTATGCATGAAGAGTGAAGATTGTGGACACAGTGGCAAAACACAAATGTTTTTTTCACAAGAATCTCAAGCTACTCTTCACTCTAGCGGTGACATCACGCACTCTAAGCTGCGCAATACACACCCATTATAAAGTCAGAAAAGGGCTGAAAAATCATAAAAGTTAAATTGCTGCAGTTCAAAAAGTTTAAAAGATATCAAAAAGCTGAATCATGTTGGCAATAGTTAAGGGTTTTCTCAACATTTGAAAGTTGAAATGGTGTCTGTAGCTCAAAGTATGAGGAAGTTGAAGGATTTGAAAGTTGAAGAAGTTTAAGAGGATTTGAAAATATTCTCCACAGAGATCCCATTGAAAATATAAAGCTTAATAATTCAAAAAGTTTAAAGGTTAGAAATAGAAAAAGTCATAGCAGAGATGAGCTGAAGGAGCTGAACATTTTGATAGTTGAACGGTTTCTGTAGCTT
>JAFEUB010001241.1:60000-112500 GCA_024529925.1 Ophthalmolycus amberensis
TTTCAGTGTGAAGCTTTAAATCTTTAGTAAGTGGACCTTTGAGTTCAGACTCTCTCCTCCATCTATTGATCATGAAGGTCTAGAACTAACATCATGACCAGAACTGATGTCAAAGTTCTCTGCTGACAAAAACAAGACAGCAAATGGTCAACTGTACATTTGGACCTCTTCTGTTTTCATCATGTTTGAATTGATCCTTCATTTGATAGTTGACAGTAGAAAGTGACAGAAAACAGACCTGAAGAAGGAAAGTGTGTGGACTTGAACCTGAGACTCCACTGTTACATGCTGTGTGTTCGACTGTTGGTCCACCACAACATGTAGACCTCTTCTAACCTCAGTTCAAACACAGCTAACTCAAGCTGAGCTGATCACAGACACTGTGACACAGTGAAGGACATGATCAGCTCTCTCTAATGGAGGACTTTTACTGTGAAGGAGCTGCAGGAAGTGTTGAGTTAGTTCTAAACAAACTACAGACAGATCACTCAATGTTTCATCAGACCGCCTGAGAAGAAAAGCAGCTGATTAGATCATGAAAGCGGAGTTGAAATAAAAGAACATTTTCAGACTGAACGCTGAATTCAAAGAGAAAAGTAAGACTTTAACTGTTCTCTGTGAACATCTGAGCTTCTACACACTTTAGTCCACATCTGGATATTTTAACAACAACCAACAAATCATTTTAGTTCTAAATAAATGTCTTTACATGAAGAAGAGGAGTCATGATTCTGAGGAGGAGCTGATGTCCAGATCCAGAGCTGGACTGCAGACAGCCAGTGAGACCAGAAGTGTACAAAGTAAGACTGTCCATTTCTCTGCTGATGTCTTCATGTCTGGAAACAGGACGTGTTGTTTTAATACAGAGACACTTGGATTGAACGATGTAAACACACAAAGGAAGAAGCTCTCATTGATTCATGATCAACTTGTGTAACAGTTGTGGATAGGGCATGGAAGGAGACTACTCAAAAGATAGTTTTCCAGCATTTATTTGCTCCTTCACAAGACAATATAGAACCCATTAATGTCCTTCTGGTCTCTCTCTCTCTGCACATCTGCTCCTGAACATGAACAATATCAGAACTTACACAAGGACATGAATGTCTGGATCAACACTGTCTGTGCTGGTGACCAGAGAGAAAGCTCTCTGTGTTCACATCTCACTACTTTAGTAGCTTCTAACTGAAAGTTACTTTCACTCATGTGTCCCCGTTTGTAGGTTCAGCTGATGTTATTGTTTACTGATTGTATTAGTCAAATCAATATCATATCTTCTTTATATGTGCTCTCTGGTTTCTCTGTTTCAGGAGATAGTGGTCTGCAGAAGGTTTTAGAGGAACATAAGATCAGTCTGAAGAAGAGATGTGAATGTGTGACTGAAGGAAGTGATGAAACAGGAAGTGGAACCCTCCTCAACAGGATCTACACTGAGCTCTACATCACAGAGGGACAGAGTGAAGAGGTTAATACCCAACATGAGGTGAGGCAGCTTGAGTCAGCTTCCAAGAAGAAGCGCCTCCATGACACTCCGATCAAGTGCCATGACATCTTTAAAGCCTCCGCTGACCAACAGAGACGCATCAGAGTCGTTCTGACCAACGGCGTCGCCGGCGTTGGAAAAACCTTCTCGGTGCAGAAGTTCACTCTGGACTGGGCCGAGGGTTTGGAGAACCAAGATGTCAGTCTGGTGGTTCTGCTTTCGTTCAGGGAGCTGAACTTGATCAAAGATGAGCAGTACAGTCTTCTCCAGCTGATCCATGTTTTCCATCCAACATTACAGAAGGTCCCAGCAGAGGAGCTCTCTGTCTGTAGAGTTCTGTTCATCTTTGATGGTCTGGATGAAACCAGACTTTCACTGGATTTTAAGAAGAAGAAGAACAAGGTTGTGTCTGATGTCACACAGAAGGCATCGGTCAACGTGCTGCTGACGAACCTCATCGAGGGGAAACTGCTTCCCTTGGCTCTCGTCTGGATAACTTCCAGACCTCGTAGACGTGTTGACAGGGTAACAGAAGTACGAGGCTTCACCGACCCCCAGAAGGACGAGTACTTCAGGAGGAGATTCAGTGATGAAGAGCTGTCCAGCAGCATCATCTCACACATCAAGACATCCAGGAGCCTCCACATCATGTGTCTGATCCCAGTCTTCTGCTGGATCACTGCTACAGTTCTGGACCACATGTGGACTACAGACCAGAGAGGAGAGCTGCCCAAGACCCTGACTGACATGTACTCACACTTCCTGCTGGTCCAGACAAAGCGAAAGAAGCAGAAGTACCATGAGGGACATGAGACAAGTCCTCAGGAGCTGACGGAGGCTGACAGTGAACTTCTTCTGAAGCTGGGGAGGCTGGCGTTTCAACATCTGGAGAAAGGAAACATCATGTTCTACCAAGAAGACCTGGAGCAGTGTGGTCTTGATGTCACGGAGGCCTCTGTGTTCTCAGGAGTTTGTACAGAGATCTTCAAAAGAGAGAGTGTGATCTTCCAGAAATCAGTCTACTGCTTTGTTCATCTGAGTGTTCAAGAGTTTCTGGCTGCAGTCTACATGTTCCACTGTTTCACAAACAGGAAGACAGAGGTACTGATGGACTTCATGGGGGAAGACTACAAGTATTCATCCCTGGAGGACTTCCTGACGAGAGCCATGGAGAAATCCCTTGAAGGTAAAAATGGCCACCTGGACCTGTTTGTCCGCTTCCTTCATGGCCTCTCTCTGGAGTCCAACCAGAGACTCTTAAGAGGCCTGCTGGGTCAGACAGACAACAGTCCAGAAACCATCCAGAGAGCCATCAACAACCTGAAGGAAATGAACAGTAATGAAATGTCTCCTGACAGAAGCATCAACATCTTCCACTGTCTGATGGAGATGAACGACCTCTCAGTACATCAAGAGATCCAAGAGTTCCTGAAGTCAGAGAACAGATCAGTGAAGAAACTCTCAGAGATTCACTGCTCAGCTCTGGCCTACATGCTGCAGATGTCAGAGGAGGTTCTGGATGAGTTCGACCTGAAGAACTACAAGACATCAGATGAGGGACGATGGAGACTGATTCCAGCTGTGAGGAACTGCAGAAAGGCTCGGTAAGTCCAGATATGATTAACTTTATGAATCAGTGTAGATCACTAGTTTAGTTCATCAAATACAGACACTATGAAATTCATATTCTTAAAATAGTGTTCCAGTTTAATACAAAATTATAATTCAGTTATATTTCATCACAGATGTTCTTGATGTTTCAAATGCTGCGAGTGAAAATGTTTCAGTTTCAGTTGGTTTAGTTTTCACTGTGAAGTTAATGAACACAGTTATTCTATTCATTTCTAATGATTGTTATATTTTATATTGATATAATTCTTCCTCTATTTATCTTCCTTTGGGTGATGGAGGCGACATGCAAACCTGCTGAAACAAATGAAGGACTTTAGACGTGTTTGAGCTTTTATCACAACAAGTAGCAGTATTTTACAGTCATCCGTAACATGTGATTATTTTCCAAACAAAAGATACAAAAATAAATAAAGTTCATAAGGTTCAGTTCATTCCTCATACAGTTCATAAGTCTCAGTTCAGTTCATTCCTCATAGAGTTCATAAATCTCAGTTCACTTCATTGAGATCTTTGCGTTCAATCCTACCACAGTTCTTGTGGAAAGGAAGGGGAATTGGGGTCCAAGGAAATCTCCATCTTGTAGCTCGCCATCAAAACTTTTACAGGTGCTCCGGATGATCCGGAGCCCTCATTCACAAAAAACCTGACCTAAAAAAGGTCACAAGGAATAATAAAAGAACATGAACCTTTAAAGTATAAATACAAATATCTGTCATGTTGTACATCATAGTAAGACATGCGTCACTTTGAATCATTAACAGTTTTTTAGTTTTAACAACGGCACAGAATGAATCGCTCAAACAAAAAGAAACAACCCAAAATAATTTATCTTTCGTAATTTATCTTTTGTAAAGGTCATTAGGTACCCTTTAAGAGTATTGAGACCCTAAACCAAGGTGATGGCTTGATCCTCATCCGTAAATAGTTGAGTCTCAAGGTTTGTTAGATATGTTATGTTGCAGAACGTGAGACTGGATGGTGAATTAGTAGGAAAATATGTGTTGGTGTTTGCTTTGATGGTGTTGCCATTCTCTCCCTAGGCTGGTCTTAAATGCATTGACTGAGGAGGCACTAACTGTTACTTGACTCAGGCTGTTCCATACTGGTGTTGTTCTACTTGAGAAAAAAGGTTTCCGTGGACCAGGCTGGTGTTGTACCTGTAGTTTCAGATCGTGACCTCTTGTATTGGTGCTGAGGGATTTTTTGAACATACTATTGCCACATACTTCACAACTTCTGTCAGACTGTACGCTGTCGATTCCTGTCAGTATTTTAAAAGTTTGGACCATGTCGGCTCGTTTGCGGCGAAATTCCAGCGTTTGCAAGTTGAGGCTGGCAAGTCTTTCTGGGTATGAGAAGTTGGAGAGGCCGTGCACTAGTCTAGTTGCGCGTCTCTGAACTTGTTCCAGGGCATCTTTGTCCCGCTTGAGTTTGGGCGACCAGACGACTGAGGCGTACTCGAGGTGAGGACGTACCAAGGATTTGTACAAGTGGAGAAATGATGTTTGATCCAAGGACTTGAACGTGTGTTTGATTGCTCCTAACACTCGGTTGGCCTTGGATACCTGGGTTTGGATGTGCCTGGAGAATGAGAGGTTGCGGTTGATAATTACACCCAAATCTTTCTCTTCTTGTGTGATTTGAAGCTGGTAGGTTGTGCCATCGTTGTTCCTCATTGTGTATGTGCATTGTGGGTTAGTGTTCCCGAGGTGCATTGTTTTGCATTTATCTGGGTGAAATAACATGCACATTGTTTGGGCCCAAGATTGGAGATGGTCCAAATCACACTGAAGACTGGAGTGTTGCGTGTCATGTAGCTGTGATATGACTTCAAAGATCTATTGTCGTCGGCAAACATCAGAACAAAGTTGTTGAGGAAATCCGGTATATCAGCCACAAATAGTACAAACAGCAAAGGGCCAAGTACTGAGCCTTGAGGTACCCCGCTGTTGACGCTTGCAAAATCAGAGAATTGTCCATTTACAGGGCTAAAATAAAAAACCCTCCACAATCAAATAATTTATTCAGCCCAGCTATGCTAACCACTAAGCTAGCGGGAGCTAGCTAAATGCTAGGCCAGCTGGAAATTTAATTCAGTCTCTTTACTACTCCACCGCTGACTGCAGGATCAGTGGGAGAAACCACACGGCCTAGTTATGATGCAGATCGTTGTCGTTGCTGTCCGGCGGCACCAAATGTAAACAGGAAGTGAGCTGTCTACCCCGGATATTTATGGCAGCGCGCAGTCTGTGATTTGCTACGTAATTTGTGTATTCAATAAGTATTATTAAAACGGTCTCTGGATCAGAGGGTTACACATCACTTCATGTACTTTAGTTATTAATACATCAGGAGGTTCTACAAGGTGTCTGACATCATCACACTTACAGGTAACACACTATGCTGAAGAGTTTAAATAACATCTGTATCAGGCCACACCCCTTTCTTAAAAATAGGACCAGAAAACAAAAACAAACCAACTTGAATTCAGGGTTCTACTTTAGATTGTTTACATACATTTACACGAATTGTCTTTTAATTTGTATTAATATAGACACTTCAGTGAAGTAAGATATGAGGTCCTAAAGTATGTGAATAAAGTTTCTATGACAGCATTAAGTAGCCAATGAGAGCACAGGAGGACACATGTTCAGACTACTTCACAGCCAGTGGGCTGTAATGATGGTAGTAGTGAGGCCAGAAAAGAGTCCACATGTTTTCATACGTTGCTGGTTTCCTCCTCAAACTATTCAACATCTTTTCAGGTCAACTGCAGGATGTTGATTCTTTTAACCGTTGCCTCCACGAAGGAGGTCAGATTTCTACTTTAGTAGAATTCACCTTTACCCAGCTGAGTAATATGAAGTATTTTTATTATGGTTCACATGAAGTCCTTGTATGTCTCCTAAGATCCAGACCCTGTAGGGTCAGATGGAATGTAATGTACTTCTACTTCAGAGGACAACATTGTACTTCTACATTTACCTGACAGAGAAATGTTACTGGTTACATTGAAGATTGACATTTGACTCACAAAATATATTAGAATTAAAATATGAAGCATTATTATTTATTAACTATCCAGCATCATGTTAGAATTGAAAACTCCACCTTTAACAGACGTTAAAAATAATAATAATCATATTTATATTATTCCGTATTTTGATGCTTTGGCAACTTTACTTGATGTAAACATTGTAATGCAAGACTTTTACTGAGCAGTATTAATAGTTCTACGAATAATAGTTAACACTGCTACATAATAAACATGTTTTGAGTACTTCTTCTTCTACTGCCAAAACCAACATTCCCAGTTGGAGACAGGCTGAAAAGTAAATCAACACAGCGTTTTCCTGAAGGCCTCAAATCACTGAATCTACCCAGAAAAGCAGGAAGTAAATACTAAGTGTTCATAATAATATATTTGTAATATTTGTGTCATTCCAGACTTTTTTACTGTGGACTCTCAGAGGCTCACTGTGAAGTTGTGGCCTCAGCTTTGAAGTCCAACCCCTCCCATCTGAGAGAACTGGACCTGAGTTACAACATGAACCTGAAGGATTCAGGAGTGAAGCTGCTGTCTGCTGGACTGGAGAGTTCACACTGTCGACTGGAGACTCTGAGGTCAGTTCACTGACTGTAAGGTTTCAGGATTTGCCTGAAAACAAAAGCTGAATATTTGTTAGAGTAACAGAAAGTAGAGAAATGAGCTTCCACATACTCTCATTGTGGTCCATCAGTCAGTGAAGGTGATGTCAGTCCTGATGAGGCTGTAGAGCAGAGGTAGCCAACACGGTGCCCGCGGGCGCCTGGTCGCCCGCGAGGACCATGCGAGTCACCTGCGAGGCATGTTCTAAAAATAGCACCAGTCACCATGAAGCTCCATCTAAACAAATGTAGTCGCTGTTCTTTTTTTAATCAAAAACACTTGCATTAATGTAATTAATGTAATCTGACAATATTTAATATAACATTTTAAAAACTAAAATGTTTTATGTATATATGAACTCTGACCTTGCCTGAAGTCAAAGCTCAATATTGTGCGCATGTCAAATGGCCATCTCACTCTTTGCTGAGACAAGGAAGTGGGCGCAGCTACGATGGGAAGCTACGAAGCTAGATGTGGTTCTTACCCCCCAAACTAAAGAAAACATGGCAGAAAAGCGAAAGAAAACATACTACTTTCACAATGATCGGGAGGAAGAGTTCTTTTTTACGACAGTGAAAGACAAATGTGTGTGTCTCATTTGCGGGGCAACTGTTGTGACGGTAAAGCGGCACAATGTGGAGAGACACTTCAGTACGTGTCACAATAGCTTCCATGCTAACTACCCACCTGGCAGCGCACTACGGAAAGAAAAAGTGCGTGACTTAAAGGCAGCTTTGGGCAAACAGTCTTTTTTCACGAGGCCGGTGATAAAATCACAAAAAACAACTGAAGCTTCGTTTAGAGCTGCACATTTTTTGATGAAGAACAAGAAACCCTTTTCGGACGGGGAGGTCTTGAAAGAAGCAATGATGACAGTTGCAAACACTGTGCTCAGACGAGAAGAATGGTCCCGATGCCATCTCCGCTCTCTCTGATGTGCAACTGGGAGCGAGTACGATGGTAAGAAGAGTGTCGGCTATATCCGGAAACTTAACGGAGCAACTGGACCGGGATCTGGTTCAGTGCAGGTGGTTTAGCATCCAGTGCGAGGAGTCCGTGGACAGCACCAGTACAGCTCAGCTGATGATGTTTATCCGAATGGTGTTCGATGATTTCTCCACAAAAGAAGAAGTCCTGACACTTCAGCCCCTGAAGACAACGAGGGGAATTGACATCTACAACGCGGTGAAGAGTTTCTTTGTGGAGAAAAAGGTACCGTTAGAAAAGCTGGTGTCGGTGACAACAGACGGTGCTCCCGCCATGACGGGCCGGCATGTAGGCTTCATTGCACAATGTAAAGGTGACCCAGACTTCCCAAAATGTATCCATTACCACTGCATCATTCATGCTACAGATTTGGTAATTAGTACTAATGTGATAGGATTAATTTGAAAAAGGGAAAAAGTTGATTTTTTTATCTTACATAACTGATCATTTGTATAAACATGGGACAGAGTTCACGATTTGTTCAAAAATGTTACAGTCCTCTGACTTTCAAATGTTGAAAGAGATTAACAAATAAATGTTGCATGTTTAAATATATCTGTTTCCTACCATCATTGTTGTGGAAGTAATTGTTAATTATTGTGAGGAGTAATTAACATAAACGTGATCAGACAGTCTCTTCACATATATTATTAAAAGGTGATCTGTGCAATTTTGTTATTCAGGAAGTTTGTATCAAACAAGTAGCCCTTCGTACTGCTCAGTACCCTTAAAGTAGCTCTCGGCTTCAAAAAGGTTGGTGACCCCTGCTGTAGAGTGTGTGAGGGAGATGAAGGAGGAGGATGAAGATCTGATGACAGCAGATACAAACTGTGTAAACAGAGAGACTTGAATGCAAAGCTCAATAAAGGTGAAGTTGTGAACTGTTGTGATCTTCATGATATCAGAAGCTGGTGAGGCTGCTCCAGAGACAACCACACAGCTGCTGTGGTGAGATTAAAGCAGAGCTCAGAGTAATAAGCAGCAGCCTCACACAGGCCCAAACGCCTCCACAGAGCAGGCTTTTAGAACACAAGTCTGTTGTAATTACGAGAAAAAGATGTCAGCTGAGACCAGTCATAGTGGAAGTGGCTCTTCAACAAGTGATGATTATGAATGACATCATCAAACTAGATGTTTAAGGTGCTAACATGTTTCCAAGTTCTTGTTGACAGTAATATAATATAATATTACAATCGAGGTATGAGTTTGTTTTTGTCCAGTGCTTTAAGAGCTGCATTTAAGGCTAAAGTCTGGTGTAGCATACTGCAAAATAAATCTGTTCAACAGCTTCATACTACAGCTTGTATTGTGTACTGTCTACATGTACTGTGTACTACCTTCCTCAGCAGAACGTAGCAGGCGGGCTGAACCCAGTGTTTCCTTGTTGAGCTCAGTGGAGGAAGAGGAACTCAAAGAGGGAATCTGCTCCTCAATAGTCTGTAACTTTGGTTTGTCTGACTCAGACTGCTGAACCTTCATGTTAGTTTCAGCTGAACTTGTGAAGTGATGTGTTACGCACGGTGACCCCGCACGAATTTTTTTATTTGATAATAAAAAATCTAAAAAATTATTTTTTATTTAAATTTTTTATTTTTTTTTTGATTTATTAAAATTGTATTCCCTATCAAAATGTTTTTAATTTATCAGGAAATAATTAGTAATAAACAAATAGGAGGCCTTTTGTTTGAAACTAACAAAAGTGAAACAAGAGTAAGTCCTTCAGTTATTGAAGCACAAACTGAAGGGTATCTTGCCGGCGACGGACAAACCTTTGCTGCCCGCCAGAGGGACCACGAATCTACGAGACTCTTGCCTCGAGGTTCAGTCACTCCCTGTAAGCACCCCTGATGCAATAAGCGACTGCGAGAAGGGGGAGATAACTTTTTTCAGTTCGTTCTCTATATGATTTGCTCACCTGACCTTACTGGGAGAAGGGGGGAGGAAGGGTCCCCACATTCCTTTCCCTGCATTGCCCCATGTACTTCCCTGCTTTAAGAGAGACTTCTACCGGTAGCTAAGTTTGCACTAAATAGTCTTAAATTGCCAACGCGAGCCAGGTCGATGGCTCGCTTGCTTTCCCCTCCGAATCGCCCCACAGTGACTCACATTGATAGTGTAATCGGTCGCTCGGAATAGCAGTCGGTCTTATAAAAGTCCTGTATTAACTTTTGTTTAATTTAGGTTTTAATCTTTAAAATTGATCGGTCCCTGCTTTTAGAGCCCAAGCAGATATAAAGCTCTTTCAAACGTAAGCGGGCCTCTCCCGGGTGTCCCTGTTTAAACTAGAGAGAACTAATTTGAATAAGTATCAGTGTGGGTGAGCATACAAGAATGCAATCAGTCGTGTACCGCTCTGGACCGTTCTCAAACTTACCTCAGGGGCTGTGGGTTCTCCGACGAGGCGTGACCACTCCTTCGGCAGGCTTCTCAACAAAAAATGAAGAAAGACTCGATCGAAGAAACTAATTCGTTACTTATTTATTTTTGTTCAAATCAAAGTATATTCTCTTGGTCCAAATACAGAGAAAAAATGGTTAACTGAAAAATATAAGAAAAATCAAGTGTTCAAAAACTCTCAAAGAGCAGTTTGCAGACAGAGTCCAATTGTGCGGAGAAAAAGTTTAAATATTAACCTAACGCAGCTTCACCTTGCGACCGTCTTTCCTCCACACAACTCTAAAACTCAACAAAGTATCTTTAAAAACTCTGACTCAGTGAGCAGACTGTCTCCCAATGTACGGAGGAAAAAGTTAAAGATTAACCGAGCGCAGGACTAGACCTGGTGGGCTTCTCTCCTGACTCAACTCAAAAAATCAACAAAGTATTCTTAAAAACTCTGACTCTCAAAATCCGGAGATCTGCAAAAAGTGTGTGTGTGTGTGTGTGTGTGTGTGTGTGTGTGTGTGTGTGTGTGTGTGTGTGTGTGTGTGTGTGTGTGTGTGTGTGTGTGTGTGTGTGTGTGTGTGTGTGTGTGTGTGTGTGTGTGTGTGTGTGTGTGTGTGTGTACGTATATATACGTATATACGTGTATACGTGTATACATGTATACATGTATACGTATACGTGTATACGTGTATACGTGTATACGTGTATACGTGTATACGTGTATACGTGTATACGTGTATACGTGTATACGTATATACGTGTATACGTGTATACGTGTATACGTGTATACGTATACGTATATACGTATATACGTATATATATACGTATATACGTATATGTATACGTGTATACGTGTATACGTGTATACGTGTATACGTGTATACGTGTATACGTGTATACGTGTATACGTGTATACGTGTATACGTGTATACGTGTATACGTGTATACGTGTATACGTGTATACGTGTATACGTGTATACGTATTGTGGCATCACAAGGGGACAGGTTGTGGAGGGGCGCTACATCCTCACCCAGGATCAGGGCCCACAACCCAAAATGGCCGCCGGGCTAGAGACTACAGCTCCCAGACTGCCTCATCAGGCACCCAGCTGCAGGTGCTTAAGGCCCTAATTGAGGCAGGGCTGGGAAAGGGAATAAAGGTGAGAGCACCACGGCAGAGGAGGTGCACCCGGAGTAGGAGAGAGGACGCATACCTGGAGGAACCGAGACCCAGGACTTTGCAGGGTGGGAATACTTCGTTGGATGAAGAAACCCCTTTCTCCTCTGGGACGCTTTAGGTTTATTCAGGGACTTTTTTGTTTGAGGTGTGATTTTTGGAGTTAAAGGAACTGCCAGTGGGATGGGCCAATAAAACCTTTATTTTTGTTTATACGGTCTGCTTGTGCCTGTTTTATGCTCTCTTTTGCACAGCCCCACCCTAGGGCCAACCCGTGACACTACAGGTGGTGGAGAATGTGGGCAGTGGGGCCGAAGTGCTGAGGATTGAGAGTGAAGATTTGGAGGACTTGACCCAACTTTTTGCAGGACTGCAACCACCAGGCCACCCATCCCAAATGGAGCCACTGATGCAGATGCTGTTGGAGAGCCAGAGGGCCCAGCAAGAAATCAGCGGTGCCCTGTTGCAACAGCAAGTAAGGGCTAATGACCTGAAGGAGCAGGAGCTCCAGCAGGTGCCAACATCGAGACCCAGGGCAGCTGACTTCATCCCTAAACTAGGGGTGACAGACGATGTGGAAGCCTACCTCCACGCCTTTGAAGCTACTGCAGCTCGAGAAGAGTGGCCGAGGAGACAGTGGGTTGGGCTTCTGGCGCCTTTCCTATCCGGCGGGCAGGCTTGACAGCGAACCCCAAGAAGTGTAAGCTGGCTTTCGGGGAGACCAACTACTTGGGGTATACCATCGGGCGGGGCCTTGTCAAACCCCAGGAGGCCAAACTCTGTGCAATCCGAGACTGGCCAAAACCGGTGACCAAGAAGCAGGTGAGATCTTTTTTGGGCCTTGCCAATTATTACCGAAGGTTCATCCCTGACTTCTCTATGATAGCGGCCCCTCTCACAGAACTAACGACCAAGAAACACTCCCGTATGGTGACATGGTCCCCGGCGGCCGAAGAAGCATTTGGCGACCTGAAGAGGGCCTTGTGTTCGAAACCAGTCCTTACTGCCCCCGACTTCAGCAAGGAGTTTGTGGTCCAGGCAGATGCTTCTGAGGTGGGTCTGGGCGCAGTGCTAGCCCAGATACAGGAAGGTGAGGAACACCCCGTTCTGTATTTGAGTCGGAAGTTGCTGCCAAGAGAGAAGAACTATGCCACAGTGGAGAAAGAGTGCCTAGCCTTAAAATGGGCCCTGGAAACCCTCAAATATTACCTGCTGGGACGGAGGTTCACTTTGGTGACCGATCATTCACCTTTGCAATGGATGGCAAAAAACAAAGAAACCAACAGCAGGGTAACTAGGTGGTTTTTAAGCCTCCAGCCTTTTAATTTCTCTGTCATTCACAGGCCAGGACGGCGCCATGGAAACGCAGATGCCCTGTCACACCGTGATGCCTTCTGGTCCTCATTCACCCTGCCGAGGACGTCAGGCCCAGGGAGAGGGATATGTGGCATCACAAGGGGACAGGTTGTGGAGGGGCGCTACATCCTCACCCAGGATCAGGGCCCACAACCCAAAATGGCCGCCGGGCTAGAGACTACAGCTCCCAGACTGCCTCATCAGGCACCCAGCTGCAGGTGCTTAAGGCCCTAATTGAGGCAGGGCTGGGAAAGGGAATAAAGGTGAGAGCACCACGGCAGAGGAGGTGCACCCGGAGTAGGAGAGAGGACGCATACCTGGAGGAACCGAGACCCAGGACTTTGCAGGGTGGGAATACTTCGTTGGATGAAGAAACCCCTTTCTCCTCTGGGATGCTTTAGGTTTATTCAGGGACTTTTTTGTTTGAGGTGTGATTTTTGGAGTTAAAGGAACTGCCAGTGGGATGGGCCAATAAAACCTTTATTTTTGTTTATACGGTCTGCTTGTGCCTGTTTTATGCTCTCTTTTGCACAGCCCCACCCTAGGGCCAACCCGTGACACTACAGTATATACATGTATACGTATATACGTATACGTATATACGTATATATATATATACGTATATACATATATATATATATATACGTATATATATACGTATATACGTATATATATACGTATATATATATACGTATATACATATATATATATACGTATATACATATATATATATATATATATACGTATATACATATATATATATACGTATATACATATATATATATATACGTATACATATATATATATATACATATATATATATATATACGTATATACATATATATATATACGTATATACATATATATATATACATATATACATATATATACATATACATATATATATATATACGTATATACATATACATATATATATATACGTATATACATATACATATATATATATATATATACGTATATACATATACATATATATATATATACGTATATACATATACATATATATATATACGTATATACATATACATATATATATACATATGTGTATACTTTATATTTACAATATATGTTGGCGTACCTTGCATAACTGCATGAACCCTTATGGCACAATACAATTCTGTACATTTGTGGTCATTACCTTACTCTGATGACTTGCACTGAATGGGATTGGCCAGAGTTGCATAGTCCGGACAGTAGCTGCTGGTATCCGCCTCAAGCAGACTTCAAATGATCATCAGTCATGGTGGAACGGTGTATGGACTTAATGTTCTTCATGTGGGAAAAGGCTGACTCACATAAATGAGTAGAGCCGAATAATGCAGTCAAGAAGGTATCACATTTCCTCATGTTTGGGTACTTTTCCTCTGTGAGAAAACTGTCCATGAGCCCTGGACTTCAGCTGAATATCAGCTTGCAGTGTCAACATCTCATCCTCCACTCCAGACGAGTTCAGGTGAAACAGTGTTGCAATTTTTGATGTGAGTGAATCAACCTCAATATCTTCCCGAAATGTGCAGCACATAAGTGTAGCAACTGGCTCGAGTAAAGCAAAGTCTGGAAAGCGTTTGTCAAACTCTGACAGACAATTGTCAACCTGCTCTGTGTAGCGCGCACTGTCAAGTTACGCACACGCCTTCCGCTGAGTCTCCAGTTCTGACGCCAGGTTTTGGAGGTTTCCCAAATCATGGCGCTGCAGCTTTAGCTTCTTTCGTAGAAATTAATTGGAAGGCTAACTAATTAGCTCGCTGGAGTTTTGCAGTAGGCTAGCTCGCGCGGTTGACCGCGCATACGTGGTGACCCGTGTGTTAGAAAATCAAGTGGCAAATGCCATGCGGACATCTAATTGTTTTTGAATGGCATGCGATGTACCCGCACTACCTCCGCGATCGACGTATTGGGCACCCCTGGTCCAATGGGATGAGAGAAATAAGACCTCAAACACCTGACGAACCGATACCTCCAAAAAACCCAATCATCAGCAGATCCACTTTAATTTGTCACATCGCACGTATCTCATGCCAAGTGTTTTAATGAAAATTAAAACAGAAGAAACAAAAGCGTAAAGTACATGGACCTGAAGACCAGCAGGAGGTTCTAACATGTTTCTCGTATGAGTGCCGCAGTGGCGGGCCGTGTATTTTATACCTGGGCCTTCACTGCTGTCTTGCAGCTGAAACACCTAATAACCTCATGATGGCACTATGGTTATTTGTTTCTAGGAGTTTAACAATACACGTATTCGTATTGAACCGTTCGGTATGAGGCTTACAAACCGAACAATACGTTTGAATAATACTTGTGCATTTGGAAAATGCTGAAGCTTAAATTGTGGGAAATATATTGTTTCCGGTGGACTGCGCTCATGTAGGAGACAACGGGCTGTGACCTCTGAACCCAGAACAAAAAAAACCACAACAAAAAACAGCTGAGCCCCGTACTTCTGGGAGGCTACGCTAAACTAGCTTAACAAACAATAACTCCGCGCATGACGGTATGCTTCGTAATTAACGGACAATGCATATTGTCCAAATCTATATAATTAACACGACAACAACAAACTCACAAGAACCAGTCACATATATTCATATGACAACAAATCAATCCAGCAGACCTGCAGCAACACGCATTCTGCTACACACTCAATGGCCATTCAGATATTAGATGTAAAAAAACAAACGCAGTTCACTTACCGAATGCTGTTAACTAAAAGACAAACTCCATCCTCCTTTCTTTGTTGACAAAGAGTTTAATCCCACGGTTAAATCCCAACTCACAAATCAGTTTCTCCTCCTTCAGCCATTGAGTGATAAAAAAAACAAAGCTAGGTATAAAAAATCTCTGATGGCTATTTTAAGTTTTCTTTCACAATAGTCACGTGCTCGCCCACTGACCAATCACAGCGCACGCTGCACCTCACTGCAGAGCTGCACCTGAAAACTGAGCTGCACTAATGCTGACGTACTTGTAGGCCAGCTAGCAGGCTCTGACACGTCAAAGAATACGCCCAACATGTCAAACTAAAGATCTGATTGGTTGAAGAATATGACAATCAACAATATCGTCTCCATTTACTTTAATCTGCACTGGATGCATTGTGAGACTCTGCAGGCCTGGGCCTCTCTTCTTACCTAGAGACACAGAGGTGAGATCTGATTGGATAAAAGCTCTACTTAAAACAAGCTGCACTGGAAGCAGAGCAACTGAGGAAGACAGGAGCTGTGCAATGAGAACATAAGATAATGGGGGGGGGGGGGGGGGAATATTGTTAGAAATTCTAATACATGTCGTGTATTTAAGAAAAATTATTAAATTATAAAATAATGTGGGAGAAAAACGTATTTTTGTCTTGAAATATATTTGTGTAAAATCAATCATATCCATAATTCGAAATGTATCCATGTATATTCACATTCATACTGTGATATTGGCCGGTATCATTGTCATATATTATTCACGTCACTGAGACAGGGAGTCTCGTATAGCGGCCTCAGAGAGAGGGTGAAGATAGAGAGATGGTAGATAGAGGGGGGATGACGTAGATAAACAAGTAGAACAAGATTTCTAATGGAGGGAAAAGACAAGAGCCGGTCGCTGTGACGGGCAGCCAGAAGCGAAATCAGAAGAAGACGAGTGGGGAGGAGACTGTGCTTCATCAACCCTCTGTTATGACTTGTCTGAGGTGCACAGTGTAACTTGTTTGGGTGAAAGTTCAGAGGAGGAGGAGGACATATCCAAAGGGGGGGGAAGACTTAGTTTAGAATGGAGGTATAAATAATGTACAGGGCTATTGTGAAGGGAGTTGACTCTGGACAGCTCGGTTTACTTGAATACTTTGTGATGCAAATAAATCTGCGTGAACTAAAGAAAATCCAATCTCTCTGGTGTTCTGTGTTCGTTACTGAGTTCCTAACAGTGAGATCCTGTCTCACCACGAGTCAGAGAACAGTTACTGAGCCAGCCGTCAGGTAAAGTCAAAGAAGCGGCTCATCAACTGAACAACAACTCCGTCACCAATATTCACTGTGTGTACAGAAGAATGTGTTGGCTCTTTAATGCATGTTTTTGTTTTGTAAAGATGTCTCTTTTTTGGAAAAATGGACCATAATGTACTAAATGAACATCATGCTGTATTGAAGAAGACTTGAAACTAGAGATTGAGACCATAAACTCATGTTTACAATGTTTACTGAGGTAATAAATCAAGAGAGAAGTAGAGTCATCTTCTCATAGACTTCTATACAACCAGAGGAGTCGCCCCCTGGTGGACACTAGAGAGAATGCAGCGTTAACACATGAAGCACTGGCTTCACTTTTCAGAACCGGAGGTTACCACCTGGGTCGACCTGATCTAACCGCTTTCTCAGAAGATCAGCTGCTGACATTGTCACACGGAATTTGGTCTTAAACAACCAAGTCTCTTGCCTGAATTTGTGAGACGATTTCGTCGTCGGCCCTTCAGAAGTCCCCAAATCTGACATTTGCATTCTCACTAACAGCTCCTCTGGGTGACGTAAGACAACAGAACATGTGAATCAAAGCTCTCTGGGGGCGACCACAGAAATCCTCTTTAAATGTTCACGGACAGAGACATCCACTATCTTCTTTCTGGACTCACAGCTGTTTGAGTTCCATTTTTAATGGTGTTCTGGTTCATAGATCCATAAAAAGTCCAGTTCAGACCTCTGGCTGCAGCACAGAGACATGAGATGTTTTCAAAAAGTCCTCTGAATAACAGGAAACTAAACACTGTTTTATTTTAAGCCTTTACTGGGGAAGTGTCTGTTCTTCATGAGAACCACTGACAAGGCGATAACCACCGCTAACGTGCAGGAGGTCTGTAGCTCCATTTGGTCCTCGAGATTCTCTAAACCTTTAGAATGAGACAAGACCCGGTTAACTCATGTCATACCTGCTTGTGTCTGAAGGAGGTGAACTTCGACATGCTGGACTGCAGTGACGGCAGCATCCTGGAGTGTCTGGTGACTGCTGGCTCACATCATGTTGCCAGCACTCCGGTCTCAGCAGGTACTCTCCATCCATTCTGGAAGATCACAGAAAGTTTGATTGTTTCAGCTGCAATGTAACCTGCCTGTTGAAATTACTCAGTGGTTTGATTGATCTGCACACAGTGTTCATACAGAATGCAGGTCTTTAATGAATGTGCAGAAGGTTTATAGTGAGGGAGAACCCAAAGAGACTAAAATTACCTCTGTACTGACAGATATTTGTGGATATATGTGCAAATACAAACCCCGGACAGTTTCTCTAAAAACAAGTCTGTCCCACCGAAGATGAAAGTGAGGGAAACCGTCCTGAATAATGCTGCGTTCACACCAAACGCGGCGCGAATTATTCGCGCGAGTAGATTACATACAAAGTCTATGTACAGACGCGATGTGACTGGCGCGGCGCGAATTTGCAATGGCGCGGCGCGATGGACGCGAATTTGCGGCCAAATCGCCCCAAACGCGTGAGTTGAAATTTTTCAACTTCGGCAAAATATTTGCGTGACGCTGTGGCGCGATAGCCTATCAGCGTTGAGTTGCTTCCCCTGTCATCACTGACTTCCTGCCGTTGTTGAATCAGGAAATAAATACTGCAGCCATCTGTGTTCACCCAGAGCTCTACGATACCTCATATCAATAGAGACCGGACCAAACTATGTGTATTGTTGGGGATTTACCCTCGGGCAAAAAGCCCACCGTATAATCTGACTCCAAAAGACTACACCTTCAGAAGGACCCCGCGCAGATCGTTTTGATTGGAATTACATTCGATGAACAGAAGACGGTAGACGATCTACAAGTATTAACAATTTAATAAGTCAAGCATCAAAGCATAAACAACATAGATCTATGGTTTCACAAAACACAAGAATTGATTAAGTATCCCTAGCAACAGACACGAAGTCAGGGCTCGGTCCACGCATCTCTCCTCTCAGTGTTTTGTGAGCCCCGTTCTATCATTTCCTTGTGTCTTTATTCATTCTCATGAGGAGTTGACCTTGTCCTGCACACACACACACGCCAGGGTTGGGGCCACTGTGTGTGGGAGTCCTACAGTTCTCATGGACAGAGAAGATGCTGTTCCTGCTTTCCACCTGTTGTTGCTACATAATATCGCACGGACTAACCCGCTTCACAACACATCTAGTTACGAGTTTAAGCTAAACTACCTGTGTGTCAGAGCTTCTTCTTTGTACGGGGAGCCTCACCCGAGTGCCTCACCCGGAGATTCAAACCTTTGCTCTATGACACCCGCAACACTATTGCAAATGAGCACACACATAATACTTATACGTTTAATGCCTGTAAATACCGTTAGCATATTTCTACAGTATAAATGTGTGTGTGTAAACCATATGGTACAAACAATGAATATACGCTGCCGTATTTACGTCTAGATTACGTTAGTCTGAGTGTTGGTGGAGCTGCTACAATGTTAGCTTAGCCTAGCACCGATCCATCCGAGCTCCATTGAGAAGACAAGTAGCCTACAAATCGGCATCATTACGTAGTTGTTTCGGAGTCCCTTTTTGTCGGTTTATTGCCGTTAAATCACAGCCAAATCAGTTTATTTTGTGTTCCTACAGCTGTAGTAAACAGCGACCTGTGGCTTGCACAGTGAATACAGCTCGATAAAATCCATGGAGCTCCTGTGGACAATATTATGAACCAGACATGACGGCGTTTAGTTTCCCGGGATATCTGTGACTTCCACAACACGTACTAAGCAGAAATAGAGGTTAGTTTTTCCATGGTTAATGGCGGACAGTTGAACGGCTTTCAGGGTGATAAGCGCGAATGTACACAAATAGTCCCCGGCGAGACCTGCGCCGTGATTGACGCGAACACGGCATTAGACGTAAAATAGCAGGTGAGATGTCAGACAGTAAACTCAAACTAGTTAAAACGACCTGAAGGAGGAAAATAACCGTGATAGTGACAGAACTAAGGAAGCAGCTCTTCAACCTTTCAGTTTTTACTGCTGACCCTTCACTCTTTGTCCAGACGTGGGGCTCTGTTCAGGAGGGCGTCTCCTGTCCAGACGTCCAGTCCTTTCTGTCTTCAGTGGATCAGTTCGTCAGTAATCTGAGCTCGGCCAGAGTCAACATGGAGAGAAAGTTCCAGCTGCAGCAGGTCGTCCTTCCTGATGCCATCAAGCAGCTGAGCAGCCCTGCAGACTACACGGCCGCAGGTAAGAGGGTCAACTACCGCTGCTGCTAAATGAAGATCTTCCACCTGCTCCTCTAAACCTGCTGTGATCCAGCCAGTTTCCATTCAGCACAGCTTCTACAGCAAGAATAAGTTCTTCAAGGACTTATGTGCATGTTAAATCGGGACGCCCACACAAGAACCCACACTCCAAAAACTGTGATTGTGAACCAGGATTGTTGTGGGTTGAGCTACACTACATCAGCCCCGGCCCTTTAGGGTTCTAGATGAAACCCTTTGAATATAACAGGGTTCTCAGTAGAACCCAATGTGTGGGTACAAGGTGAAACCCTTGAAATATGAAAGGGTTCTTGGTATAACTTCCTGGATGGGTTCTCGATGAAACCTTTAGAATATGAAAGGGTTCTTGGTAGAACGTCCAGGATGGATTCTAGATGAAACCCTTGGAATGTGAAAGGGTTCTTGGTAGAATGTCCAGGATGGGTTCTAGATGA
This sequence comes from Ophthalmolycus amberensis, assembly GCA_024529925.1. Lineage (NCBI taxonomy): Eukaryota > Metazoa > Chordata > Actinopteri > Perciformes > Zoarcidae > Ophthalmolycus > Ophthalmolycus amberensis. The sequence goes on from JAFEUB010001241.1 coordinate 80,360, forward strand.
AACCTTTGGAATATGAAAGGGTTCTTGGTAGAACGTCCAGGATGGGTTCTAGATAAACCCTTGGTTCTTTTTCCCACTCATCTGGTATTTGTTCGTTCATCACGTTTGTTTTGAAGTGATTGTAATGTAACGTTTTGAGCGTGAAGCTTGTAGATCAGTTTAACATCTGGTTTACATTTGAGGAGTCTGAAGGGATGCAGAAGAAACATGTTCCATGAATTTAGTGTCTTTGTACCAGCTGAGTTGTCAACATGGAGATCGTACAGCGAGGTAAACCCACTTCATGACTCTGCACCAAAAGCCTCGTCAATGTGATTGTTTTGATTGTGCGTCTGTTCTCAGCCAATAACAGCGAGCTGGTGGAGTGCCTGGAGGGCGTGGTCTCTGTGTGGACCAATCAGATCAAGCAGTCGCTGACGGAGAGCGAGCAGATGAGGAAGGAGGCCGATGACGTCGGACCGTCAGCTGAGCTGGAGCACTGGAAGAGACGCATGGTTACCTTTAGCAGGTAGACGCACCTTCAGTTTCCCATTAATTCATTTCATCTCAATCTTTAGTCCTTTAAACTAATCTGATTTCATAATCTTTTCCTCTTTCATCTCAAACACTTTTTTACCGATCTAGTTTTTTTAGTTTTTCTTTTACTTGTGTGATTTTTGACTTCTCAGATTTTGTTAATTCACTAATTCATTTATTGATAATGCAACCATAGGTGTGTGTGTGTGTGTGTGTGTCAGTCTGATGGAGGAGGTGAAGCGTCCTCAGGTGAAAAGGACTCTGGGAGTTCTGCAGCTCACCAAGTCTCGAACTCTACGAACCTGGATAGACGAACCTGGATGGTCAGCTTCTGAAGACACTGGTTTACATTGTACTTTAGCAGCAGTTAGGTTGATGTAATAAATATTTTTGATTGATTGATTAATTGATTCATGACGGGGACATCACTGTCGTGGCCAACGAGGCCAAGGACAACGTGAAGTTTCTCTACACTCTGGACAAGTTCTTCGAGCCGCTGGGGAAATGCACTCCGGTAAAAATAAACTATTAATGTCTTTGTAAAGTCTTTGGATTCAAACCAGCAACCTTCAACCTGTTGATGATGATGATGATGAGGAGGAAGAGTTTATTTTTAGCTTTTAAATTTCCCCAAAAAAAGAAAGCAGAAAATATAAAAGAACACATACTTAGTGTAAAAGGAAACATGAATACAATAATGCAGATAAATAAATAAAGATGAATAAATCTCCGCATTAACTTCTACTAGCATTACACACCACAATCTCAACCAGAGTCAGAGGAAGAGTTGCATTGTGGGTAATGTAGGCGGCAGGTTTTTGACAGAAGACAAATGAGTGGATTACAAAATACTTTTCTGCTGCTTCAATTTGAATCGTTTTTGTTTTAAACTGTCCATCATGAGTCTTCAAACCACCAAACCAGGACCATTAAGTGTCTGTCTCTCTGTCTCTCTCTCGGTGCATGCTGGGAGTGAGCGTGTGTGAGTGAGTCGCTGAGGGAGTGGGTTTTTCGACCTTTATTTTCTTTTCCCTAGTTTATGTGTATTACTTTAATGTGGTTTATTAGTTGGTTATCAACTTTAAGTTTTTTGGGGAGTTTGAGTTGTTTGGTGTTTTTTCTCCTGCCGGTCTCGCCGGTTGGCGTCCTAAGACGCCATGGTAAATGGAGAAAGTTTGTCCCACCTCACGGGAAAGCACGGCATTAAGATCAGCGCCGGCTTTCCGTGTAGCGTGGAGGACATTGGGCTGGCTGTGGGGGAGATGGTCGGACACAGCAGCGTAAAGTCGGCCGCTCGGATGAACAGCGCCGTGGTCATTTTCCTGGACCAGGTGGAGAAGGTGAACCGAGTCATCGAGGCAGGCCTCACGGTAAACGATATGTTGCCGCTGATGCAACCGGCCACGAAAGTGGTCTTGTCTAATGTCCCTCCTTTCATCACTGACGAGTTTCTCAGCAGAGAACTCTCCAGACAAGGAAAGGTGGTGTCACCGATCAAAAATATCTTGTCTGGATGTAAATCTCAGTTGCTGAAGCACGTGGTGTCTCACCGCAGACACCTGTATATGATACTTAACAACCGGAATTAGGAGCTCAACCTCCGCTTCCACGTTAAAGTAGATGATTATGATTACGTGATTTTCGCAACATCGTCAGCGATGAAATATTTCGGTTGCGGTGAGGAGGGGCATACCGTGAGGGCCTGTCCGAGGCGGGGGTACCCGGCTCCACCTGACCCGGGTGTGGTGCTCGGCGCTGTGGCGGGGCGTCCTCCGCTCTGCTGGTCGCAAGGGAGCGCCGGGGACACCTCCCGCTGCGAGCCTGGCTGCGGCATCTGAGCGGCCCTTTGCGGTTCCGCGGGCCGCGCCGTGCCGCTGCTGTGCCTGACCTACACGGGGTGAGTATGAGTGATGTGCACGGTGTGAGTGAGTGTCCAGGACAGTGAGGGAGAGGCTTTGGGTAAGGTGGGAAAAGGTGAGGATGGAGGAGAAGGAAAGAAAACGGGTGAAAATAGATATAGTGAGAAACCTGTAGACATCACTGAGCAGGTTAGTGGAACACAGGAGTCAGGTGAGGTGGAAGAAGTACAGGCGGGTGGAGAACTGAATACAGGGGAGGAGCAGGTGGAAGAGGCTGAGATGGCGGAGGAGGAAGCAGGGGGGCCAAAATCTGCAACTAAGAGGAAAAAAAAAGAAACAAAACACAGGCAGTGAGGCTAAAGCCAGTAAGATTGGGAAAAACAAAGAGACAGGCAGGGGGCAGGCACAGTCTGATGACAGTGAGAGTGAGGACTGTGGGTCAGACAGCAGCGATGTCCTGAGTTTTAATCTAACTAGCAGTCAGAAGGAAAAGCTCCACACTGCAGAGGTTATACAAACCTTTTTGCAAAAAGTAAAAAATGAGAGAAATGTAAAAATTCAACAGTTTTTCCCAGATCTGGCTTTATTTTATAATTCAGCCAGACTCCACATGAGCCAGAGGGATGAGTCTGGTTTCACTGATCAGGAGGTTTTTAGACTGAAAAAACTTGTGCTGAAAGCTAAAAGAGCAATTGACGATGGTCATGGCAAAAACTCCAATGTGTGTTTTAATTAATTTATTGGTTTTTATTTTTGGTTTTACTTTTTTATTCTCAATGGATACTACTGTAAATGGAGCCAGAGATGCTCAGAAGAGAGCATCGATCTATGAACTTAACTTTAAAACACTAGAATCAATTAAAAACAGAGCAGTATCCAGCCCCAGGTTATCTGCACATCTGAGAATGCAGCTGGCCACATCTCTCCACACTAAACCATCCGGACTTGTGAGATATTTTTGCACAAACTGAATTCTAAAAGTGGCCGTCCGGCTGGCCAGGTGGACAAGGCCCTGTCCCCCCTCCTCTCTCGCTAAAAACAGCACCCCTTGTGGCCCCCAGTGTAGACCCTCCCAAACAAATCAACCATTCTCTTCAGTATGTGGGCTAGAAAGATCTCATGCCATTCAAAAAAAATTAGATGTTAGCCTCTTGTGACCGAGCGTCCTAGGTTCGTGTATGAGGGGCACTTATTAGACATGACAAAGTCTATCATCGTCCATCCTCCCTATGGCATTTGACACTTGATTGACGTACAGGGCAGCCATAGTCTGAGATCACGTCTTTTCTAACCACACATGCGCAGTCAACCGCAGAAGCTACTGCAAAACTCCGGCGAGCTAATTTGTTAACCTTCCAATGTATTTATACTGAAGAAAGGGTATAAAAATGAGTGGGGTAGCTGGACCAAGTAAGAAACCAAAAACTTACCACTTCCATGCGGAATGGGAGGAGGACTTTTTTTTCACGATGTCATTTTCGAAGTCCGTTTGTCTGATCTGCAAAACTACCATCGCTATTCCGAAGAAGGGAAATGTGGAGCGGCACTTTCGGACTGTTCATAAAAACTACGACACTGACTTCCCGCCGAAAAGCGAGCTGAGAAAGAGAAAGGTGAAGGAACTAAAATCACAGTTGTCCGGACAGCAGTCACTTTTCTCACAGCTGACTTCAAAATCGAAGGCTGCCACCGAAGCATCGTTTCGGGTGAGTCACTCCATCGTTAAGCACAATAAGTCCTTCCAAGATGGAGAGATGATAAAAGAGGCATTCGTTGAAGCAGCTGACCCGTTGTTTCGGGACTTTAAAAACAAACCGGAAATATTATCGTCAATCAAAGCTCTCCAGCTATCAAGAAGTACAGTTACACGGCGCTGTGAAGTCATGGCAGAGGATTTGACACAGCAGCTTTGGAAGGACATCGCGGACTGCGAGTGTTTCTCCCTGCAATTGGACGAGTCTACGGACGTAAGTGATACAGCCCAGTTGTGCATTTTTATTCGGATGGTGTTTACAGATATGACTGCAAAAGAAGAGCTGTTAACAATACTGCCCATGAAAGAACACACTCGGGGAGAGGACATTTTTCAGTCTTTCAAAAACTTTATTGACAAAACCCAGCTCCCAGTGTGCAAATTGATGTCAACCTGCTAGCGGCTAATTTATAGCATGCTGTTCACTCCCATTCACATGATTGACTGTTTACACCTGGATCCCCTGTCCGCTGTCACTCTTCCTCTACGATCATTCATCAGCCGCATTCATCCCGTACAAGCAACACTAGCTCCCCCTGGCGGCATGGAGGGTCTCCTACTACTCTTTCCACAGCCTCTACAGTAACTTCCACTCCACGACCCATGAACATTCCCGTGAGAATCACAGGCTCGCGCTCACGCCCTAGTTATGGTCGGGTTCGAGGTGCTGCACGAGTGATCCGTCCTATTGCACATACACCCAAAGCTTCCTGTGCTGATGACGACACAGTGTCTTCCCCCATCAAAATGTGTCTGATTAATGCACGCTCTATAACAAACAAGGCTCACATTTTAAATGACTTGTTCACAAGTCATAATTTGGCTTTTTTATTTCTGACCGAGACCTGGCAACGGAATATGGAATGCATCCATTTCAATGAACTCTGCCCTGTGGACTGTTCTTATGTTGGGACACCGCGTTTGACAGGCCGCGGTGGCGGCCTCGCCGTGGTCTGGAAGAATCAGCTTTCCTGCCAATTGGGGAGCACAGAATCCTATGCTACTTTTGAGCTGCAGCTCACTAAAGTGGGCCGACTAAAGCCGTTTTACTGTTTTTTAATTTACCGACCTCCAGGTCCTGCAGGTCAGTTTTTATCAGAGTTCACAGACTTTCTGACCTCTATTATCAAGCTAGACAAAGTGCTTCTGGTTGGTGATTTTAATCTGCATATCAATGATACCACAGACTGTATAGCCACTGAGTTTCTCAATATTACTGAATCTTTTAATTTCACGCAACATGTTTCTGGCGCCACTCACAGGGGTGCTCACACCTTGGACCTTGTGTTCTCTCTGGGTCTTGATATTGATAATACCCGTCATGAGGACCTATTGATCAGTGACCATGAATTTATTTTCTTTGATCTTTCTGTCAATGCTGACCCCTTGTGTCTGAAACAAACATTCCACTCCCGCATTATTACTCAGAGTACAGCTGATCAGTTCTCTTTGCACTTCTGCTGTGATATTAACACAAATCTCAATGATGTTGAACTCTTGATACAGTCATTTAATGAACATTGCACCACTTTGCTGGATAAAGTGGCACCTCTTAAGGAAAGGACCAGGGCAGCCTATAACACTTCTCCGTGGATGACAGTCGCTGTGTGCAGCCTGAGACAGAAGTGTCGCAGGACAGAGCGGCTCTGGAAAGCTACTGGGCTAGAAGTGCATCGCTCATATCTCAAAGACCTCAGAGTTTCTTTTAATACTGGAGTAAAGGAAGCTAGAACTGCTTATTTTGCCAACCTAATCTCTTCCTCAAAGAGAAATCCCAAGATTCTGTTTGACACAATTAAGAGAATTGTTTCACCGTCTGTCTCTACATTACCATGCTGTTCTGTTGACGATTGCAACAAATTCCTGATCTATTTTATTGATAAGGTAACAGGTATTAGGTCTGGCATTCAGCCTGGGATCTGTTCATCTACATGTAGCTCCTCGCAATCTCCTGCTGTTCTGGACTCTTTCCAGCCTATCAGCCTTCAAGACCTGATGGACTTAATTAACAAAACAAAGCCATCATCTTGCCCTCTGGATATAATACCATCCTCTCTATTTAAGAAAGTTCTGCTAATTATTGGCCCTGCAGTAACATCTATTGTCAATTCCTCATTGTCTACAGGAATTGTCCCTTCCTATTTCAAACATGCCACTATCCAGCCTATATTAAAGAAACCAAACTTAGATCCAGCTTTGCCCATGAACTACAGGCCCATATCAAAACTGCCTTTCTTGTCCAAAATCTTAGAGAAAGTGGTGGCCAAACAACTTACTGCTGCACTGGAGAGGCACAACATGTACGACAAGTTCCAGTCTGGGTCTCGTAAGCAACACTCTACTGAAACCGCTCTCCTGAGGGTTTCAAATGACATTCTCATGTGTGCTGATGCAGGTGACTGCTCTGTGTTAGTTCTTCTGGACCTCAGTTCTGCATTTGACACTGTAGACCATAACATCCTGATTAAGAGGATACGTGATTGGGTGGGCATATCTGGCATAGCGTTAGACTGGTTTACATCTTACCTCAATGACAAAAGTTTCAATGTCTCTGTGGGTGATTTTGTCTGTTACCTCTCCACTGTCTTGTGGTGTACCGCAGGGCTCGGTTCTGGGGCCTCTGTTATTTTCCCTTTATCTGTTACCTTTGGGGCCGATTATAAAAAGTTATAATGTGTCCTATCACTTATATGCAGATGATATCCAACTCCATCTGTCATTCAAACCCAGCGAGGCATTCACATTAACTAGGCTCCTGGACTGTGTCAATGCCATCAGAGACTGGACGGCAGAAAACTGCTTACAACTCAACGACTCTAAGACGGAGGTCCTAGTTATTGCTCCAGAGGAGTTTGTCCCCATGATCAGGCAGATTATTAGTCCACTCTCCTCTGCTGCCCATTGCAACCTGCGCAATCTTGGGATTTTCTTTGATCGATCCATGTCGTTTGACCCCCATGTCAAGCAGCTGTCCAGGTCATGTTTTTCCATCTGAGAAATATCAGTAAACTGAGATCTGTAGTATCAACACCTGAATTAGAGATGATCATACACACATTTATCTCTTCACGCATTGACTACTGTAACTCACTTTTTACATCACTCAGTGCATCTGCTCTTAACCGTCTGCAGGTCATCCAAAACGTTGCCGCCAGATTACTCACCAGGACAAATCGACAGTCTCACATCACCCCCGTACTCCGATCTCTCCACTGGCTCCCTGTAGCATTTAGGATACACTTCAAAATTCTCACCATCACTTACAGAGCACTTCACGGTCAGGCTCCTACTTATGTAGCTGATCTACTTCACCCCTATTCACCCGCCCGCACTCTCAGGTCAAACGCGCTAGGTCTTCTGTCAGTCCCACGCACACGATTTAAGACCCGTGGTGACCGAGCCTTTGAGGCAGTGGCCCCGAGGCTCTGGAATGCTCTGCCTGCAACTCTACGCCTCGCAGATACTGTGAATACTTTTAAGAACCAGCTCAAAACCCACCTTTTTAGGCTGGCGTTTGTGTAAAAAGTAAACCCATGTCCTAGACCTGCTCTTAAAATATGTTTTACATTTTTATTTTATTTTTTATTATTTTATTTTTTATTTTTCTCTGTGTATATAATTTATTGACCCTAGGGTCACATTGTGTTTTTTATGCTTTTAAATGTCTGCTCAGTTCAGCACTTTGTGATATTATGTCTGTGAAAAGCGCTATATAAATAAAATTCATTCATTCATTCATTCATGATCATTTGGAAGTCTGCTTGAGGCTGGCTACCAGCAGCTACTGTCCGGACTATGCAACTCTGGCCAATTCCATTCAGTGCAAGTTATCAGAATAAGGTAATGACCAAAAATGTACAGAATTGTATTGTGCCATAAGGGTTCATGCAGTTATGCAAGGTACGCCAACATATATTGCAAATATAAAGTATACTCTATATATATATATAAATAAATAGATATTTAGCATTTTTAATGTAGGTAGATCATTTTGACTTGGTCATTTTAAAAGTAGCTCGCAAGCCGAAAAAGTGTGGGCACCTGTGATTTAGAGAATGCAAAAGCCTAAATTCAGGAAAACATAATGTTCTCAGCTGGTCTGGCTGTGGGATCCACTGTCATTCCTTAATGACGAGTCGCGACCCAACGAGAGTATCATAGGATTTTACTTTCACAACTGGAACGTTGAACGTACTGCTCTGCAGTGTCTTTCCTCCTCTCAGCACTCTCTGTCATGGTGCAACTCACTTGGTCAGAATGCTCATATTTGATTGGCTGAGCTGCATCACGTGATGTGATTCACGACCCATCAGCCTCTGCTGGCTGTTAAGTTTCGTTCCAACGCGTGAGTTGAAATTTTTCAACTTCTGCGAAATAATCGCGTGGCGCTGTGGCGCGATAGCCTATCAGCTTTGAGTTGCTCCCCCCGTCATCAGTGCCGTCGACTCCTGCCGTTGTTTGAATCAGGAAATAAATACTATAGCCGTCTGTGTTCACCCAGAGCTCTACGATACCTCATATCAATAGAGACCGGACCAAACTATGTGTGTGTAAACCATATGGTACAAACAATGAATAGACGCTGCCATATTTACGTCTACATGACGTTATTGAGTGCTGGTGGAGCTGATACAATGTTAGCATAGCCTAGCACCGATCCATCAGAGCTCCATTGAGAAGACAAGTAGCCTACAAATCGGCATCATTACGTAGTTATTTCGGAGTCCCTTTTTGTCGGAGAAGACAAGTACAAATCGGCATCATTACGTAGTTATTTCGGAGTCCCTTTTTGTCGGTTTATTGCCGTTAAATCACAGCCAAATCAGTTTATTTTGTGTTCCTACAGCTGTAGTAAACAGCGACCTGTGGCTTGCTAGACACAGTGAATACAGCTCGATAAAATCCACGGAGCTCCTCTGAACAATATTATGAACCGGACATGACGGCGTTTAGTTAGTGACTTCCACAACACGTAGAAATATAGGTTATTTTTTCCATGGTTAATGGTGGACAGTTGAACGGATCCAGGTCGATAAACCACGCCCCCTCTCCGGCGTGATTTTACGGCATTTGGTGTGAACACGACCGGCGGCGCGTTGGACGCGATTTTGCGGCACGTCAAATTTTCGCGACTGTGTTCACACCAAACGCGTCGCGAATTATTCGTGCGAGTAGATTACATACAAAGTCTATGCACAGACGCGATGAGACTGTCGCGGCGCGGATCTGCGATGGCGCGTCGCGATGGACGCGAATTTGCGGCGCGATGGACGCAAATCCGCATCAAACGCCAAATCGCCCCGACACGCGAGTTGAAATTTCTCAACTTCTGCAAAATATTCGCGTTACGCCCCGGCGCGATAGCCTATCAGCGTTGAGTTGCTCCCCCTGTTATCAGTGACGTCCTGCCGTTGCTGAATCAGGAAATAAATACTGTAGCCGTCTGTGTTCACCCAGAGCTCTACGATATCTCATATCAATAGAGACCGGAACAAACTATGTATAAATGTGTGTTCATACAGCTGTAGTAAACAGCGACCTGTGGCTTGCTAGACACAGTGAATACAGCTCGATAAAATCCATGGAGCTCCTCTGGACAATATTATGAACCAGACATGACGGCGTTTAGTTTCCCGGGATATCTGTGACTTCCACAACACATACTAAGCAGAAATAGAGGTTATTTTTTCCATGGTTAATGGCGGACAGTTGAACGGCTTTCAGGGCGATAAGCCCCGCCCCCTCTCCGGCGCGTCCAGCGCGATTCGTGCGAATGAACACTTGGTCCCCGGCGTTTTGACCAGCGGCGCGATGGACGCGAATATGCGGCGCGATGAATTTGCGACGCGTTTGGTGTGAACGCAGCAGCATAAGTAGAGGCAGCAAAGCAACCAAACAAAAATCTGTGAACCTCATCTATGTTTCTGTTGTGAGTGTCATTATCTTTGAAGGCTTCATTATTGTTTCTGTAAGCATAGAGCAACTAACCAAAAAACTTGTTGAATTGTCTTGTTCAGTTGTCTTTTGGCAAACTCCAGGCTTTTTTGTTTTTCTCTTTCTTAGAATAACCAGAACCATATCATCTCCATTTATTGATTTGCGACAGATGGTGCAAGTTGAAATGTTTGTAACTTGTGTTTGAAGGTCATTGAATCTGTTTTGCAGTTGTCCAAGCTCCTTTCTCCACCATTCCAACAATCCTTTGCTGCTGTCTGTGGTCAACTTTTCTCCGAAGTCATCTTCTTGAAAACATTACGCGTGGTGGACACGGGGACAGCAGGTTCTCTGGAGATGGACTTGGAGCCTTGAGATTGATCATGTTTGGCTTCATCCTTCTGTCTGATCTCCTCAGACAATCCTCTACTTTTTTCACTTCTCCATGCTCTGCGTGGTACACGCAGTGACACAAGACAGCAGAACTAAACTGGTTGACTGATTATTAGATTCCACAAGTAAGTTAAAGGTGAATCCCCTGCTTGAAACATCTAAAAAATATTTGGATTTCTGTGTAGAATAAGCTAGGACTCGGTGTTATTTTCAGCTTTTTTTGTAAACTAACAAAAACGCATATACCAAAAGATGTTTTTATTTCACAATTTTCTTGAAGAAATGGTGTTATTTGAAAACAATGAAAATACATTTGGCTTATCAACACCGCCTCACACCATCTCTAGTTACTCAATGAGGGGATATCCCTGCCATGTGTGGCTGCTGCAGTGTCTTGTGCTGCCCCATGACCTGGCCTTTGTACCTCTGGTTATGGACTGGTGGGGCTTCACTCTGAATACCTAATAAAGTCACTCTATGCAATACTCCACTTTCATTACATCGCTAAGTAACACACACTCACCAGGTTGTACAGTATTGAAAAACTATTTAATGCTTTAGAGAGCAGGCAGAACAAATACATATGACTTGCATATAAAACATGTTAAGGCAGAGGGCAGATATGCAACCATGTCCCTGGTACAATAGTCATCAGTAGCTCGCATCTGACGGTGTAACTCTTGCTTTCATAGCTTCAACATGAATTCACTCGTACACAACATCTCACGTCTCTATTGTACCTCTACATTTTGTTTATACCACAACAGTACACATCATTCAAAATCGAACTCAAATACAGCATTTGAATTATGAAAACAAAAACATTCAGAAAAAACTCACAATTAATTTAAAGAAGGATATTTGTCTTATTGGTTGTTTTTCAGTGAGATCTGTCCATAAGGAAAGTTAAAAAGGTGACTGGGTCAACCCCAAACCTGTATGAGCGCAGATGTATCTCATCAGTGCTGCAGAGGATGAAGCTACTGATGATGGAGGTCAAAGAGATGCAGTGTTTCTGTTATAACTCTAACCCTAACCCAAACCCATTCACTCAAATGTTAAATTTATAAACTCTTTAAAAAATACCACGAGGTACACTTCTTACTCTATGCTATGCTCTGTATTGTAAGTAACAGCTTTTTTTAAGCAATGCATAGAATATCAATAATTCCATAGTGTTCTTTCTGTCCCTAAAAACGGATTTAAAAAATGTTATTCAGAGACTGTTCCGTCTTCAGGCTCTGGAGGTGCATCGAGCATCTTGAACATATCATCGATGACCTGCCACAGACAGCTCTCCAGAGGAAAGTCATTGTCCACCAGGTTGACCAGGAAGTAGTTGTCGTGGATGTACTTGATGATCATGCGTGAAGGAGACTCATCTTCGTACAGCTTAGCCCACTGCTCGATCCACAAGGCGAAGGCCTCGTCCTGAGGGAAACATGGGGACAGGTTTGACGAAGGGGACATCTGGTAGGCCGGTCAGAGGACATCGACTAGACCTAAAACTACTGGTGTCAAACACATCGTGCTTCTGATAACATTTTGTTCGGGCCAGTATTTTCATCAGTGTGAGCAGGGAACTCAACCTGGCCAGAATATCTCAAACCCTCCCATCAGTGATGATAGCTCAGAGGAGTCCTAAACTGAGTTAAACTGAGTGACATTTTATTAGGCCCGAGCAACCGACAACGTCGGGCCAGCGAAGGCCCTATTGAAATTCTAATGCATAGTACATCGGGCGCTGTTGAAGAAAACCATCATATAACGTAGGATTGAACTGAACACATTTGGTTCATAAAAACATTCTTAGGAAGAGATTAAGGCGCGCCAGACAAATTGTAATCTATCACTCCAATGTGTGTCCAAACATTTCCCGTACACGAATTGTGTGTTCTGCCAAAAGGTTATCTTGACCCAAACAAAGTCATGAGAGCATGACATAGTGACGAGGCCAGAGGTGCTCTGTTTGTGGTTCAACCCACTGGTTTGATTGGTGGAAACTGACTTAAAGGGGGGTGAATTTTGACTATAAAAGTAATCTGTGAAAAGTAATAAATTGGATTTGTTTGGATTTGCTGAACTCGTATGTTGGTGCGTGCTTAATAAAACACTTCCCGCTGGGTTGCAACTTAAATTCGCCGTCTCTTCTCGTCATTTTGCCACAACAGCTCATATTTGGGAGACTTGCCATCGGAATATAGCCATCGGATATAGGTTGCATATTTGTGTGTAAAACAAATGACTCTCTAGCGCCCCCTACCAGTTGGACCGGCGACGCCCTCGGCCAGTATGTCCGATTTACTTAAAATTCGACACGTCCAAATCCGCTAGATCGTCAAAAAAGCCTCTCAGACCCCTAAGCTCCGCCTACATACATTTTCCGCGATTTTGAATTTTGTGAAAAACACATTTTTGCGAACTCCTTCTACACGCTTGGTCCAATTGCTACCAAATTAGCTGTAGATCACTAATGCATCTAGGCCATTTAATGTTATCAAACACCTTTTGATATCTTTTTGCGTTTACAAGATATTGACCAATAAACTTATTTGGGTCGTGGCTTACATATCAATACACATAACTTCTCAACCACTTGTCCTAAAATCACCAAATTTACAGCATATATGCACATCGCATGCAGTAATATACCCTGACATTTTCATTCCATTCAACCACTCGGGGGCGCTACAATAAACCCCCGATATTGTGCTGTTTTGTCACTTTTCAGCTTTCAGCCTTCGTACTTTAACAAACTCCTCCTAGAGAATTTATGCGATCAACTTCAAATTTGGTCAGGATGCTCTTAAGACCTTTGTGATGAAAAGTTATCAAAGTCGTGAGTTTTCATCGAAGAACCTTGACGTGGTGTGGCGGCCATTTTGCCTCATTCGCCATGAAGAAGTTGAATCTGTTCGGGCTGTTTTCCTTTTACAAAGCAAGAATGATGGTCTGGAGAAATGGGGATTGTGTGGTGATTTCTTTAGCCTGTCTGAATCAGTAGGGAACAGCTAAACGCTGCGGGGAGAGTTTGTAGATTGTGTGCCGCTATTGTTTCCCCGCTAAGCTAGGTTAGCTTAGCCTCCCTGAAGTGCGGGGCCTCAGCTGTTTTTTGTTATTGTTCCGGGTTCAAAAGGTCACAGCCCGTTGTCTGTTACGCGAGCGCAGTCCACCGAAAACATTATATTTCCCACAATTTAAGCTTCTGCATTTTCCAAATTCACAAGTATTATTCAAACGTATTATTTGGTTCGTACGCCTCGTACCGAACGGTTTAATACGTGTAGTTACACCCCTAGAAACAAATAACCGTAGATTGCACGTCATAATGAGATTATTAGGAGATGGCTCAAGTGTAGTAGGACAGCTCAGAAGTAGGGTTGGGTACCGAAACTCTGTGCCAATATGGCACCGGTTCCTATACGTCCGGTATCTACCGGACCGAAACGCAAAGCAGATTTCGGTGCTTCCTTTCGGTGCCTGAGCCGATTGAAATACTTTTTTTACACGACTCTGATGACTCCGTCTTGGCAGCAGGACTCAGTCCTCCGTTCCTCACTCATAGTATTATTACAATGGGGTATTTAGCGCTGTCGCTCATAAGCACAACAACACAGGCACGCGAAAGCTTCTTCTTTGAGGTGTACTGGCGGTTGGCAAACGACGAATTGGCGCATTACCGCCACCAACTGGTAAAATAAAATAAGTCATGAGACGTGTCGTATTTTGCCAGAGAAGGAAAATATGCTCATATTTCTGCAAAATAATTGCTGAAGTTTGAAGCTGTAGTGTGTGTGTTTTGTATTTATTTATATTTATTTAAGTATACTGTAAACTGTTAACATATTGTTCATAGTTAAAAGGTTTGAAGCTGTAGTTTGAAGCCAAGTGTTTTGTATTTATTTATAGTATACTTTAAACAGTGAATATATTGTTCAATTTGAAGAAAAAAAGTATCGGTTCAGGCACCGTTTAGGCACCGGTATCGTTTTAAAAGTATCGTTTTAGCACCGGTATCGGAAAAAACCCAACCCTACTCCCAGAAGGCCCAGGTATAAAATGCACAGCCCGCCACTGATGTGTTGGTACTGGTTTCTCTGGGTTGTGAAGTAGAAAACTCCCCCTGGGCTTACTTCAGGCACGCTCGCACCGAGCCAAGGATGTAGTCAAAATGCCTTTATTAGCTCAGGACAGTGGTGGCAAACATTTCAGGTTCTGGCCCATAGATATACAGAAAAACTCACTGGCCAAACAATAGTGAATGTAGTTTTCAACCAGTTTCACTGCAAGAAAATCTGTGTTTGTCGACCAGAAAACCCCATGTGACAGAAAATTCATTTTCCATCAACATATCTTTGCAGCACCACTAAACTGTTTGACATTACAGTTTATTGGTGTGCCCACATATTACAAAAAGTAGATCTGGATCTGCTGCTTTTGCATGACCTAAGTTCCTACTTTAAATACTAGATGTTATGTGTAGATCTGTAATTTAGTAAAATTAAAACAGCCAGAAATCGCCAAATATTGGTTTCTGTTCATGTTCTTAAAAGATTACGACACAAATGTAACTGTAAGATGTAAATCTGGCTAGTATTAGGATATGACAAACAGAAATGGTAAGAAATTGGTTTCTGTGCCAGACATTGTTTCACTAAATTTAGTCAACATGCAGTGTTTTAACTAGGATGTGCAATGTGCGGTGCTCAGGCCATATTCTAGTTTATTTTAAAAAAAAAGGATCTGCGTAATTTGGTCCCCCAGGTTTAGGGCGTATCAGAGAGAAGCTCTGAGGAAGACCCAGTGTGGGTCAAAGCTGTCGCCGTTCTCCTGCAGTACGTTTTAACTACCGTAGATAAACTAACAGACTAAATTATAAGTGAACTAATAACTTAACTAATAAGGCATTTAAACTACATCCTTGGCTCGTTGTGAGTTTGCCTGAAGATGTCCAGAATCTACAACTATTCCTTTAAGTCAGTGTGGTTCCACTCATTACAAAAAAGGCACACCATCATTAGGATGGACACATAACATTAGAGCGATGATGGTACTTCTAGGGCTGCAACTAACGATTATTTTAATAATCGATTAATCGGGTGATTATTTTTTCGATTAATCGGATAAAAAAAACAAAAAAGCATTAATTTCCAACCCTTTATTCAAAAACAGAACTGATCTTCAGAAAGTGCACAAACAGGTTGCTCCTTGAACATCCCTGAGCTGTTAAAGTAATAATTAAAAAACAAAAAAAACAAATGGACTAACACAAAAAACATACACGTGTGCACAAAAATATGTATATTTTTGTTTAAGGGACCTGAGCTGTCAGAACAATAAATAATTTATAAAAAATAAAGAAAAATACAAATCAGAAAACTTAACAGGATTTGTTTGAACGTCAGAACTTGTTCTCTACACTACACTCACAAACTGAATCATCACCGTGGTGCTCCCGTGCCATATTATGTCGCTTTTGCATATCTTGCAATGAACACACTTTTTCAATTTATTAAGTGTGAAATGCTCCCACACCTTGGACGACTTAGGTCGTACTGATTTCTCTGCCTCCGCCATGTTTCAGAACAACGTTACGGGTCCGATGCTCTTTCCTCTGTTGTAAATTGTTTGATCGCATGTTTACTTTTATTGTGAAGAGCATGAAAACGGAAGTGATTTTACTGTGAAGAGACAGGAAGTAGCATGATACGTGCTTATTCATGGCAACAATGATAACGATAAGTGAAAACCTAACGTATATGTCGGGTGCAAGAGTGCGGTCTGTTCACTGTAACAGTTGTTAAACTGCAGTTTTTAGGAAGTAAAGTGTTCCGTTCAAAACCAGACGTGTCTTGGTCGTCATTAGAAGCTCCACTTCACAACAACCTGCGCTGTGCTCCGCTCTTTTTTTTCCTCAAACATCTCCGCGACTTATTGAGTGGCGTAATAATCGCGCGACACAACGAATCGATAATGAAATTTGATAATCGATAATGAAAACTATTTTAATAATCGATTATTATCGATTTTATCGATTCGTTGTTGCAGCCCTAGGTACTTCCATCAACAGTAGAGAAAACAACCACCTCTTTTCCCTGCAAAAGCTGCAGAACATTCCTGAATCCCTGTACGTCAGCATGACAATCACCGTCTTACCTTCCAATACATGAAGCTGTCTGGGTCCACTACAGTAGGCTGAACTATCTCCCTCCCGGGGAAGATCCCCCACGTCACTGCGTTGGGCTGCATGTCGGGGGCATTGGTCAGGTTTCGGCCCTGCACAAAAACATCCATTGGGACATATCAATAACACAAACTCACACACACACAATGATGATGCTTTCTGGTCACACTTACGTGCACATTAACGATGTGGTAGTTGACACGGGGCTCATACATCTTTAGTACTTTGAGGAGAGCGGTCACATTTTCACTGGAGGTGAAGAACTCCAGATAGGCCTGTTGGATTTCAAACAAGACAGCATATCAACATAGATATTAGGGGTGGGGGAAAAAAATCGATGCAGCATAGTATCGCGATATTTTGCGTGGCGATATTGTATCGATACACGGACGCCAAGTATCGATCTTTTATTATATAAACTATAAAAAAAAAAGTATTTTTTTTTTTTTTTGAAAAATCAAATCAATTACTTTTCAGTCCACTAGATGGTGCTGAGTTGTTTTCTGGTGAGGTCAGCAAAGGTCCCGGGTCAGCGTGATTGGTAGGAAGTTGGTCAAAACAAAGAGAGACATCTGGCCATAACTGTCTCTCTGCCCTCGATGTCTACGCATCGCAAGTTATACTGAGTTATATAACTCTAATATCCTACTTGTATTAGTTATAGTTCATATACTGAGTCCACACGTTTGCATTTAGTTAAGTTGGACTATGTAGTAATACAAACAGTTCAGTTTGTCAGGTTCATGCAACATTTCTGACATTGTTGGTCAGTCTGTCTGCTTGACAATCATATTTTGCTGCAATAAAAATGATTGAAGTGAGATGAACAGACTGAAAACTTTATCTTATTCGATAAAACATGTTGACACAGTTTTCCTTTGGGGACATAATTTGAAGTTGAAAAAAGTAATAAATCGCAATATAGGCCTATGTTATCGCAATACTCACAATATCGCGATAATATCGCAGTATCGTGATAATATCGTATCGTGACCTAAGTATCGTGATAATATCGTATCGCGGGATCTCTGGTGATTCCCACCCCTAATAGATATGCCCCCCCCCCACTCCATCCAGAAGGAACAAACAATAGCGAAAGTGCTCCTACCTTCTGGAAGACGTAGCCTCCTGCAGGCCCCCAGCCTGTGATGGGGTCTGCGGAGGGTTTGCCGTTGATGTTGGGCTGCGAGTTGATGGTGAGGACTCCTCGTCTGTTCACCTTCTCCAGCTCGTCCTTTAGCAGGTTGGTCTCTGGGGCCAGAGGCTCATCATTCCATGGCAAACACATGACCTAGCAGCAGTACAAACCTTAGCCTGTGATCAACATGGTGTCCTGTCTCATTTAAAGACAGCTGATGCTACACAACTATGGGATGACATTTTGGGAAACACTGCTCTCTTTCGGAGAGTCAGATGTTCAGCAGCACATCAGTCTCATGTGTACAGAGCTGGGCTCAGGACATGGTTAGCCTAGCTCAGCATCAAGACTGGAAGCAGAGGGAAACAGCTAGCCTTTGTCTGTCCAAAGTTGAAAAAAAACACCTACCAACACATTTAAAGCTCTTTGATTAACATGTTGTATCTATGTGTTTCATCTGTAGACAGACAGAAATGTAAAAAGTATTTGTAGTAATAGGAGGGAGTTACGTGCCAAAACTATTTCTCAATGAACAGCAGTCAGTGCAGAGACTGCTGTATCCGGCAACCTGGGCTGTAGCTGGAGACACTGAACACAAGCAGTGGTGTATAAAGTACCCAAAAGCCATACTTGTGTAAAAGTAAAGATACCTCACTGGAAAATGACTCCAGTAAAAGTGAAAGTCACCTATTAGAATACTACTTGAGTAAAAGTCTTAAAGTATCTGATATTTACTGTACTTAAGTTTCAAAAGTAATTTTCTGATAATAATTGTACTTAAGTATTGAAAGTAAAAGTACAAGTAAATGATGTTAATAAAAAAGCAAAGGGTCAGAATTATGAAGTTTATTCTTTTAAGTGCTGTGGCCACCATGACCAAGGACAAGGAGTTATGTTGAAAATAATTGGGTTGGCTGTGATCCATTCAGGAGCAACAATGTTCAACATAATATATTGTACATAAGTATACTTTTGGTAGATGCAAAAGTATACTTATGTACAATATATTATGTTGAACATTGTTGCTCCTGAATGGATCACAACTACTATGGGCTCAGGTTTATAGTTGGGGCTGGTTCAGGTTTATAGTTGGGGCTGGTTCAGGTTTATAGTTGGGGCTGGTTCAGGTTTATAGTTGGGGCTGGTTCAGGTTTATAGTTGGGGCTGGTTCAGGTTTATAGTTGGGGCTGGCTCAGGTTTATAGTTGGGGCTGGCTCAGGTTTATAGTTGGGGCTGGTTCAGGTTTATAGTTGGGGCTGGTTCAGGTTTATAGTTAGGGCTGGCTCAGGTTTATAGTTGGGGCTGGTTCAGGTTTATAGTTGGGGCTGGTTCAGGTTTATAGTTGGGGCTGGCTCAGGTTTATAGTTGGGGCATGTCCTCTATGGAAAAAAACACAACCATGTTGGGGCTGGCTCAGGTTTATAGTTGGGGCTGGTTCAGGTTTATAGTTGGGGCTGGTTCAGGTTTATAGTTGGGGCTGGTTCAGGTTTATAGTTGGGGCTGGCTCAGGTTTATAGTTGGGGCTGGCTCAGGTTTATAGTTGGGGCTGGCTCAGGTTTATAGTTGGGGCTGGCTCAGGTTTATAGTTGGGGCTGGCTCAGGTTTATAGTTAGGGCTGGCTCAGGTTTGCCTTGGACCAGCCCCTTGATAAGCTGCTTTAGGCCTAGACTGTCGGGGGACTTCCTAGGATACACTGAGCTCCTCTCTCTTCTTCTCTCCCTCCTTCTGTATAAATTCATGTCCCATTAATGCTCATTTGCTTCTTCCTCAGATTCTTTGTGCTGTTGCTCCTCGCAGGTTTCCATGGATCGTGGTTTTATCTGGACCGTGGTCTTGCCTCCTGCCACGGCCCAGCTGACTCCCACTGCTCATATCACTATTAGTAGTAGTCACATTACTGTTACCAATACCATTACTGTTTTTATTATCAATATTATTGTACTATATCCACCACTGCTGTTATTATTAGTAATTGTAATGTTTCCATCATTATTATACTTACTACTCTCTTTGTATGACTAATTCATGTCATAATCATTGAATGTGTTGTAACTCTGTTATGTTGTTCATTCTGTACACATGACATCTATCACACTTCTGTCCATCCTGATAGAGGGATCCCTCCTCTGTTGCTCTCTCTAAGGTTTCTTCCTCTTTTCTCCCCATTAAAGGTTTTTTTTGGGAGAGTTCTTCCTGTTCCAATGTGAGGGTCCTGGGACAGAGGATGTCGTATGTGTACAGATTGTAAAGCCCTCTGAGGCAAATTTGTGATTTTGGGCTCTACAAAATGAATTGAATTGAATGTTTGTTTCTTCACTTTTCTGCTCCTGTTCTCTGGTTACAATCATCATGGAGGAACTTAAACTGGTGCTGTGGATGGATACTATGGGGCTCTCCAGCTCCTTCAGGGTTATCTGTGGTCTCTTTGTTGCCTCTCTGATAAATGTGAGTTTTGGTCCTCTTTGGCAGCTTTGTCGTGGTGTCATATTCTTTACATTTTATAATAATAAATTAGATGGTGCTCTGTTCCATCATCTGACACAACAAAAGGGATGAGTAAATATGCATGCTCCACTTTTTAAATGTTTTGAACTTTTAAAAACAAGATTTTTTCTTATTTATTTACTTTTCACACAAAGTGTGACTACTTTGTGAAGGTCGATAATATAAAATCCAAAAGAAAATCTATTTTAATTCTAAGTTGCAACAAAATTGTAAAATGTTCACGAAGATGAATTTTTTGATATAATCTGCTTAACCAATCGTAGCACTGATCGTGGTTTTGCATCTCCACCGCTTTAAAAGCACACTGTTTAACATAACTTCATCCAGGATTAGCTTATCAAACTGTGTTCCTAGAGCCAAATTAGTTGGATGAGAATTAACAGGATATTAATGTCTCAATCTCTATCATCATACCACCCAACAACATCTGTATGTTTTCCTCGTCTTTCAGGTCTCACTAAAATCTACATTCAGACTAACTTAGACTAAGTACCAAGGACACAGCTGAACAACAGATGTCATCAATGCTCCCTCAGAGGAATGTTAGAAGTCATGGGCAGAGCAAGCTCTTCTACCTTGTGTCCGTTGCGGTTTGGTTGGGCCGTGATGTAGCAGGTGAAGACCTCATAGACGCTCTCTTCATTCATCAGCTCATCGCCCCACATCTGCAGCAGAGCATCTTTGGATGACTTGCTCTTTAAGTAGAACAGGTAGTAGTCATTTAACTCGCCAAAGGCTGGAGACGAGGAATTTCCCCTGGAGACATCAACGACAGGACACCTTTTAGTCGTTTGACAGTAGGCTTCATCATTCTTCACTAGCACATAAACCACATTAACAAGGAGATCGAATCTTTTGAGTTCATGTGCATTGTACCATCTGCCGTTGGGGAACTCGTCCCAGTCCTGGGTCCTGTAGATGTAGCTCTTGGGCCTGGATGCCCAGAAGATGGGTCGGACATCTTCTACCTTCCGTTTGGGATGAGCACTCACTGCCCAGGGAAGAGGCCGCCTGGCAGAGAACACAAGCTCTGAAACACTGGACCACTTTGACTCAAGGCAAACAAGGAGCTGCTCAGGCTCTTTGAGATATCTGGCTTCACTCATCCCAACACTGTCAACAGTGTTGGGATGTCATCCAGGATCAATCCTGGATGACTTTCCAATCGAACATATTTCTATTCTATTCTATGAGAGAGGCGGGGTTCAGGATACAGAGAGCAGCATGTCTGATGGAATATGATGAAATTATTGATTTCAAGTTAATTTACTGTTATTATATTGTTAAACTGGTGCCCAATATGACTGTGTGCCCAATATGACAGTGATGTGATCGAAAAGGGTTAAAAAGTCATCTGGACTTTAACGTTAATACTGTAGGTGAACAAAGGCTACTATGAAAACACGTTAATTATCTAGCTGCTGTAGGTCTCATGTTTTATAACCAGAGTGGAACACTGATATAACCGTAAACATTGACAGCATCTCCAGTGCAACAGATCACCATGCAAAGTCTTTCTACTGGTTTGTGATGACATCACTCTGCTCTGTTGTACTTGTAGTATTTTGTCGATACTAGGACCTTGCAGGAAATATGACTTTTTCTAGTTTTTACCAATAGGAAGTGATTCTTGGCATTTCCTTTCTTAAAACTCCCGGACTACTGACTGTAGCTCAAAGCACCAGTGTGCTGTAAGCAGGCGGAGGGATGACTGACCTGGGGTCCTCTATCCAAAGGCCCAGCTGTCGGAGAACCTCCATGATGGCGACCTCTCGATTCAGCGTGTAGAAGTGGAGGCCTGGTACCTTGCCGCTGTCCAGCAGCACGCGGCACATCTCCACCGCCTGCTGGACTCCGTAGTTACGGATAGCAGCGTCGTTATCTTTGATGGGCTCGATGACTCTGGTGATCTCCTCTGGTATCTCCAGTTTCGACAGCTTGACGAGCTGACGCAGAGACTGGTAACCCTGGAGAGGAACAGAGCGAGGACCATTTGGGGTTCCAGCGAGAAAGTTTAGCGAAGAGTGTCGTAGAATGCACTTTTCAGAAACGAATATAATGAATGTTACACACATGTTATATACCCAGTTAAAGAAGAGATTCTGGGTAACAATATCCTGCAAGCCATTCTACACAACTAATATAATCAACTAGAAGATGTAACACAATATCACGTATTTTTCGCCATGACTTGGTGAGCTACGCACTCCGGACAAAGCTACGAACACAAAGCTAAAGGCTAACACGGACAACCAACACATCAGAAAGCACGAGAATTCGACAGATTCCAGAGATATCTTCAGAATTTCTCTCCGTGAAACCATTACAGAGCTATGAGCAAACAACCACCAGAACCACAAACCGCTTTTTATCAATAATCATCATAAATGCATCTCACCGTGAGCTGATTTCGTGAAGAGAACGGATAAATTCCCAGTTATTTACATTGAAACATGTGTTCGACGTATATCCTGTTTGTCATTGAACTGTTTCCTTGAAGAAAGGGGGGTCTACCTAACGTAGGGGAGCTGAGGGAAGGAAGGGATTTGACTCTCGGCGTATCGGATTTTACGCTTCGCGAGGGACGACGCGGTTTTGATTCTGACTGGCTAACGATTCTGTCAATCAATACCACGTTGTCCCAGCTCAATTCTATAGACTGACGCGTCGAAGGAGGGTTCATTGACTGAAATCGACCAATGGGCTGCTGAGTTAGGT
This sequence comes from Ophthalmolycus amberensis, assembly GCA_024529925.1. Lineage (NCBI taxonomy): Eukaryota > Metazoa > Chordata > Actinopteri > Perciformes > Zoarcidae > Ophthalmolycus > Ophthalmolycus amberensis. The sequence goes on from JAFEUB010001241.1 coordinate 103,360, forward strand.
CTCCACAGGCACAGAGAAACTGCAGTCAGACGAGACAGCTCCATGGATCACAGACACAAACAGGCTCAGAGAGGATTCTGGCTCTCAAAATGAAGCCAAACTGCTGTATTTGGATAGATTGAACACTATTAGTGGTAAAACAAGTGAAATATATAGTTATATAGTATAGAGAATTACAATGGAACGGCTGGTTCCAAAATGATAATTTCGTGACCTCGCCTGACCTCTGTACTAAAACCTCTCTAATTTTGTTCTGCTTCACTTTATCAAAGTCAGAATTTGCAGAGACTGTTCACATATTGTGCTATGATTTGGGAGAGTTTTAAACTTTTGTTAGCATCATTCAAAAGAGATATTCATGCTTTCAGTAGGGCTGCACAATTAATCGAATTTGAATCGAATTTGAATCGAATTTGAATCGAATTTGAATCGAATTTGAATCGAATTTTAATCGCGATCACGATTTTGGCTGCCACGATTAAATGAGCATGATCGTCTGCGATATTGACGTTTAAAATGCGTGCTCTGCTGCATATCAAATCAAGCGCTTCCTCAACTAAGTCAGCCGACCACCAGGGGGCGAACGAGATGGGAGGTGTCATGCGCGCACCCTGCAGACTCCGGTATTAGTAGAAGAAGAGAGACAGACAACAGAGCAGACGTGTGTCGTTTCACAGGTGTAGTGTGAAAGCTAAATCAGGAGCAGAAGGGGAGGAGCTAGCCCCTCGAAAAGGATCATCATCCGTTGTCTGGAAGTTTTTTGGATTTAGGGCAAGTGATGTTAACCAAGAACAAATCATATGACAGAGAGCGTAGAGTTGTGTCTGCGCCGCATAGCGATGCAGAGACGTACATTAGCTGGAATGTAGCACAACATGGCAGTGAAAGCAGTGCTCTGTTGATTTCATTTTGGGTAAAAAGTGTTGATACTATTTTATTTATATTTTCCTTCTACGAGATGCACTGTGATCAGGACCAGTCTGATGCAAAGAGTTGTACATTAGCCAGAATGTAGCACAACAATGGAAGTGGAAGCAGTGCTCTTGTTCATTTAAACGTGACAGTGCAATAAAAAGATGTTGTCCGTAAAATAAATGCATAATCGTGATCACAATATTGATCAAAATAATTGCGATTATGATTTTGGCCATAATCGTGCAGCCATAGCTTTCAGTGCTTTTATTTTCTGGCGAACCTGAAACTTTTCAATTTGAGCTGTGTGCCATCTTCATATACTCTTAACCAGTAACATATACAGTGATATGTACACATCTGAACAGATCTCACAAGTGTTACCTTTATTATAACGTCAAAATTATTCAAATAGACCTTGTAGTTGCAGAACTACACTCTTTTTAGTATATGGGTATGCAATTTTCGAGCAGAGGCCTAAAAATAGGGCTGGGGTTAGAAAGGTTGAAGTCCAGCTTTATGCCAGTGGATGGTCTGTTTGAAATGATTTGATAACGGAGAGCAACAACGCTTTTCTTTAAGGGTACACATACAGAGGTTGGCTGCAGGTAAGAATTTGGCCTCACTGCATCTTCAATCTGTGGAGTCTTTCAGACTTTTTTTCAGGTTTGTGGTGAGCACTTTTTTAGTTATTTACTTCATTGTAATAAATATATTTAATGAACTGTCATCCACTGTGTCCATTCCCGTACTTATCATGACCTAGGAGCCGGGTTATGACAAGTTGGGGGTTAGGCAGATGCCATGGCACTGTCCTCTGGGGTAAAACCTTCAGGTTGCACACAGGAAATGATGTCGGGCTACCCAGATATCTGAGAGTTTTTGAGATAAGCTCATATAAAGCCAGCGAATTCATCAGTTGACAACTACTCTGAATCAATCCCAGGGAAGTTTAATAACAAGTAGAAAGGCAAAGTAGAGGACAACTAAACAAAGTCCTACAGCAGCAGCACGGGAACTCTTTGAAATGAGGCTATTGGCAACACTTTATCAATGTCCCCCTGCTTTCTCTCAAACATAGCCCTATTCAGCCTGTCCTCAATCACAACACTTTTACACGATAAGCTGCAGATAATGAATCTCCCTATTAGGGTTGTCACGATACCAAAATTATGACTTCGATACGATACCTGCCATAAGTATCATTATACCCGATACGATACCAGAATTCGATACAATACCACAAATACGATACGATGCTGGTATATTTATCTATCATAGTAATAAATAAAACATCTGTATGGTTCCCTTTTTGCTTGTTCCTGCCCAGCTTTTTGAACACTTAACAAATGGCATTAATATTAATGTTGAACCTCTTCGCATCTTTTGAGCCTCTCTCATATTTCCGCTGGCTTTCAAACACAGCTGAAGGGAACTCTGTCTCTGTGTTGCTGCTGACTCTGCTGCCATCTGTCTGACTGTCTGTGGGAGTGGGTGGATAAACAATGCTTCATTTACTGCATAGTGAGTTTGATATTTTCACTTCATATTTTATCTTAATTCATGGAATAATTATTTTTCCTTAACTAAAAATAAAAATAATTAACTCAAGATCCACCCTCAGGCTCCACCAGCATGGAGCCATTTTGCATCAATTGTGTTTCATTTAGTACACGTTTGTGTGCATTGTGACCTCATGATCATATAGGCTTGTCCTCAAACTAGGCTAAGGCTACTCGTGTTAGCTGTCTATGGGTGAGCTTGGGGGTGTTCATGTTTATAATCACATTTATTTTGAAAGGTTGGGGGTGTCTGTCTGAAAGGTGCTTTGCCATGTTAGAGGTGTTGCCTCCCTTTGTCTGTGTGGCTTTGATACACGTTTCGCAGACGGGTCTCTGTAGGTCAGTGGGCTTTCCTTCACTGTCTGCAATATAGCCAAAGTACTTCCAGATGATACTTCTGGCATCTTGTTTTCCAACAAGCCGAGGACGGTCGGCAAAAGCTCCTGCATGTCTCCCCTGTGATCACTCTCTGTGAGTGAGCGCTGCCTGTTGCTGTGTGAGCGCGCTGGCCTGCCCCTGCCTGCCCCGGCCTGCAGTCAATGCCTGCAGGCAGCATGACAGGGAGCGGAGCAGCGAGTGCGCTCTGATCGCGCGCTATTTTAATGAAGTATCAATACTAAAAATATGCAAAATCGTATCGTTTTTAACGTACAGGTACCGCGGTACCTTTTTAGTATCGATACACCGTGCAACCCTACTCCCTATTGTTGGTTACCCGACTGTTAACGTATTAGCAACTGTACAATCTTCTAGATTTAGTCTGCCAATGTTCGTCTATCACTCTTCATTTTATTTGACCTAATTACTGAAGCTGAGCAACACATTTGATCCTCACAATATATTAATGTGTGTGTGAGACAGAGAACTAAAAGGAAATTTGAGTTGTGAGAAAAATGTTGAACAATTCTTGATCTTTAATTGGCCAAACTCTGCTTGCACAAAACAACAAGGAGAAGACGGAGTCATGCTAAACAGGATGGACAGGCTTTTCTCAGTAGGACTCTTCTCAGTATTCTCAGTATTGTTTATGTTCAGCAGCAATGAGAACAGTATTGCTGTTTCTGGAAGCAGCAGTGACTCACCTGAATGGGGAAGATTCCAGGTAGGATGGGACAGGTGATACCAATCGCCCTGCAGTCATCCAGGAACTTGAGGAAAGTGTCTGCCCTGAAGAACAGCTGGGAGATGATGAAGTCTGCTCCGGCGTCCACCTTCTCCTTCAGGTGTCGGAGATCCTCCTCATAGCTCTCTGCCTCTGGGTGGCCTGTGGGGTAGCCTGGACATACAGACAGATCGAAATGACTGACTGACGCTTCAAATGGAGTTCCACTTAAACTACCCTCCACTGATCTGGAGGCTGACAACATACCAGCAACACAGATGTCAAAGTAGTCCTCGAACTCTGATCGGATATGTTTAACAAGGTCGGTGGCGTAGTTGAAGCCTTCCTCCTCTTCCTCCCAGCCTGCTCCCACTGGGTCTGTGGAGAGGTCAGAATACCACATGTTAGGAGGATCTCCAAGGCTATTCTCTAACCAATCAGCAGGACAGGGAAATGTAAAGCCTAATCTATGTCAAGTACTCTGTTAGTTATGCCAGCTGTCAAAAGCGGCCCATTGACCTCAGCTAAAACACTGGAAGCACAACGCAAAGTAAAATGTAAAAGTGCACTAAAGAAATGAAGCAGTAGCCTGCCTTCTACAGTACCTTTCTAGACCACACTCTTCAGGCAAAGCTACCGTTCCTCTCCTCTTCACTGAGAAGGGCTGGCAGAAGCAAGTGAGCTACTCATGTGTGAGCGGAAACCGGAAGAAACAATGGAGCAAAGAAGTCCCTGTTCATAGCACAACCCCTCCTGGGCCATCTCTCCTACCTCCCCTTAGTGCCATGATGTTCTTGAGGCCCAGGTGCTTCGCTTTGGCCAGGTAGCCAGTGATCTTCTCTTTGGTCTGGTTGCAGCAGGTCAAGTGGAGGATGCTCTCCAGGCCACAATAATTGACCGCTGTGCTGGCAATCATCAGAGAGGAGGTTTCCTTGTCTGAGCCCGGGTCCCCTGCTGGATGCCAGGTGATGTCAATGAACAGGGGCCCCCCGGTGCCCATACGGTCGAATCTGAAGAAAAATGACAAAACAATTGTTCAGATGTCTTTTTTCTTGAGTGGTAAGTGACAATGTGATGTTGCTGAACAATTAGAGTGATGATTGTGATTGTCTTATTGGTCTGTTTTGTGTGTTGTAACGGTTTGCGTGTATGTTGGTTGAAACAGTGTATTGCGGCTCTCTTGGCCAGAGTTCCCTTGGGGATAAATTCATTTTTAAATCTCAACGGGACCCACCTGGTTATATAAAGATTTATTTAAAAAAAAATATATAACAATAGGCTACTGTAACATACAAGCTAACTAGCTATCTAACATGTTAACATGATCCTCTTGGAGCTACTGGTCTACCAGTGTTGAACTAGACTACCAGAGTATGTGGTGTTTGTGCTAATACCACGTTATTCATTAAAAGCCTGACAACTTTTCACCAAATCCTTTAACCATGTCCTTGGGTTCAGCTTTTTATGAGCTTTGCTGGTTCTAATACCATCATGTTTCCTATTGAAACATTTTCCATTCAAGTCAGTGCTCAACAATGAGGACTGCCCAGTTGACCGGGGCAACAAAAATGCCACGTCGGGCTACTACATCTAGCAACTTACTTGCCTGATGGAGTTTAGTTCCGTTTAATTCTTTATTTTTACCACTTCAGGTTAAATAGATCAAACGTGACAAGTAACTTTGGAAACTGCTGATAGACAACGAAAATTCACTCGTAGCCCATTTGTAACACAAACACATGACAAACTAAAACAGTAGGACATTCCTGTAGTGCAGGGATCTTCAACTAAAATTCCAAAAGGTCCAGATTGAGAAAATCTCCTCGGGCAAAGGTCCGAAACATTACAATAATATTTAACCCGTGCTATTTAGTGCCATATATATAAATAAGAAGAAGCCTAGTAGTATTAACAACGTCTCTGTGTAGTCAACAACTCTCAAATCAAATAAAGAAAGTACACATCAATTATATTTTAACAATTATTATTATTCTCAGTTTTCAAATTTAACTGGATGGATTATAAATAATACATAAATAAATGTTCTTCTCATTTCAAGTAAAATAATGGCTGGATTAAAGAATAACTGACATAACAGAAAGCTTTTGAAGAATGTGCATCTTAAAATAAAGAAATTCATTTTAGAAATTCAGTTCATTCAGGTGTGAAGTGATGTCAATCAAAAAGCAACAATATTATATTTTTGTCATCTTCTAACAAGATAAATCAGTGAGCATGGACTTTATCTGTGGTTATTAAACCACTTGTTTCAGCTCTATTCTCTCTGTTAACATCATTGGACAGTGAACTAATGTGTTATGATTCTGATCATATTGGGCTCTTAGGTTTATTTTCTGTGTCTTCATTTCAGATGTGAGTGGGTGCGTTTGCTCAAAGGAGTTGTGCTTTGTCTCGTAGTGCACTTCATTTGCCGCTTTTATCAATAGTTACGGTTTCTGAACATATGACACACTGCCTGTGGGAAGAATTAACATAGAAGAGTCTGTTCATTCTTGCTTATAAATTATATTCTCTCTGAACACGTTTCTCTTTTTGGAGAACGTCATGTGAGATAACCTCTCTGATTAGCGCAATTTTCCTGCTCTTGTTTCTATTTCCTCGTCTCTCCCCCGTCTGTCACGTGTGTGAAAACCTTGCTCGAGTAAGGAAACTTGTCAGAATACTCATATTTGATTGGCTGAGCTGCATCACGTGATGTGATTTACAACGCATTGGTCGGTGTGTTTCCTGCACCGCTGAACAAGTGCAGTAAAGGCTGAATAAGATGCGCCGGTTAATAGGGTTGTCACGATACCAAAATTATGACTTTGATATGATACCTGCCATAAGTATCATGATACCCGATACTTACGATACGATACCAGAATTCGATACAATACCACAAATACGATACGATGCTGGTATATTTATCTATCATAGTAATAAATAAAACATCTGTATGGTTCCCTTTTTGCTTGTTCCTGCCCAGCTTTTTGAACACTTAACAAATGGCATTAATATTAATGTTGAACCTCTTCGCATCTTTTGAGCCTCTCTCATATTTCCGCTGGCTTTCAAACACAGCTGAAGGGAACTCTGTCTCTGTGTTGCTGCTGATTCTGCTGCCATCTGTCTGACTGTCTGTGGGAGTGGGTGGATAAACAATGCTTCATTTACTGCATAGTGAGTTTGATATTTTCACTTCATATTTTATCTTAATTCATGGAATAATTATTTTTCCTTAACTAAAAATAAAAATAATTAGCTCAAGATCCACCCTCAGGCTCCACCAGCATGTAGCCATTGTGCATGAATTGTGTTTCATTTAGTACACGTTTGTGTGCATTGTGACCTCATGATCATATAGGCCTGTCCTCAAACTAGGCTAAGGCTACTCGTGTTAGCCGTCTATGGCTGAGCTTGGGGGTGTTCATGTTTATAATCACATTTGCTTACCCGTCGTTCTTTGAACTCTTTTAAAAGTTGGGGGTGTCTGTCTGAAAGGTGCTTTGCCATGTTAGAGGTGTTGCCTCCCTTGGTCTGTGTGGCTTTGATACACGTTTTGCAGACGGGTCTCTGTATGTCAGTGGGCTTTCCTTCACTGTCTGCAATATAGCCAAAGTACTTCCAGATGATACTTCTGGCATCTTGTTTTCCAACAAGCCGAGGACGGTCGGCAAAAGCTCCTGCACTTGATGCCATGTCTCCCCTGTGATCACTCTCTGTGAGTGTGGCTGCCTGTTGCTGTGAGCGCTGGGAAGCCCCGCCCCCTTGCAGCCCCGCCCCCTTGCAGTCAATGCCTGCAGGCAGCATGACAGGGAGCGGAGTGCACTCTGATCGCACGCTATTTTAATAAAGTATCGATACTAAAAATATGCAAAATCGGTTGGTTTTAACAGTACAGGTACCGCGGTACCTTTTTAGTATCGATACACCGTGCAACCCTACCGGTTAAAGTACAAACTCGCTGCCTAATATATGTGTGATTCCGAAATATCGATTTTAGGTCCTGGGTCCGGATTCAACTGCGTCTGGGTCCGGATCCAGACCACGGTCCGCCAGTTAGAGACCCCTGCTGTAGTGCATTTATTTTATTTGCATTTTAAGTAATGTCAATTTGAGCAAGTAGATTTTGCAAGTGACAACAAAGCATGGAACGTTGAACTGTGCAGGTAAAGGCTGATTTCACATGCCTTGAGATGAGGTTGACAGCTCCACTGGCTGTGCGGGGAGGAAAGAACTCCAGCGAGAACCAGCGGTCTCCGGACTCCATCCTCTTCCGCATCTTGTCCCGCAGCCTGTCGGAGCGGTCTGCGTCCAGCACCGGAGTGGAGCACCGGGAGCTCTCCTTGGAGCTCTCCCCGCTGTTGCTGGCCCCGCTGGAGTCGCTCTTGCATGACTGCAAACTCCCGTCCGCTCGCTGAACCTGGTTCACCATGATGGCAAATTATACTGCGAAGAAAAGAATACACAAAACAACCCTTTGCGTCAATAAGTTGAGATCGTCAGCTATAACGTTACTGAGACAACATGAGAGCAACCCTTTTTGCTTTGTTTTGTTTTTACATGGGAACGAACGTAAAACCGACAGCCTATTCAAAATTGTTGACTAGATTTTGTTGACAAAGTACCATCTCATACAACGTGATGAAAAAGTTAAACAATTCACAATATAAGTTCGTAACTTGACAGATTAGGGTGCCAATTCAAATTTAAGTTTACTTCTACATTCTGAAAGCCCCCCCGCCCCGCCCCGCCCCATATCCTACCGTAACGATCACTTCACAACAAGCATTAGCTTGGAACTGGCTGATCTCTGGACAGATATTTGGGGTAACTTTAGGCCCCACAAAGTGCCACAAAGTGCCACCGAGTGCCACGAGCCTGCTCTTTTTATACCCATGTCTAACACACATGCGCGCGCACAGACACATTCAAAGTATGGTCGTAAACTTATTTAGAGCCTGCTAGTTCTCTTGGCTGAGCACGGCTAACGTTAGCTACGTGCCCCACGAGCGATGTTAACCAGGCGAACCGGGCGAAAGACACACAGAAGTAACTCAGGCTACGTTGTGCCGGACCGAGCCAGAAGCTAAACCCAGTTACGTTCTGTTTATGCTGGGACGAAAAGGCAAACAGTGCATCTCCCACCTCACCTGGTTGTCTTGCCGGTGTTGTGTTAAAGTCTGTTCCTCTCGCAGAGCATCTGCCACCCAATACTGAGCATTAGCTGGGGCAGCGTGGGAAACTCCAAAAAACCGAGAGCTCCCTCGTACCCGAAGCAGTGATGCCTGGTGGGCGTCGACGACACCGTGCTGCATTTACACCCGCCGTTTCTTCTCCAGCACGGATGAAAGCAACGCAGTTCTCTCCTCGTGTGGGTTCGTGAAAACGTTGTAAAGACGATTTTTGTATAATTTGTTCATGAAACTGACCCGGACTCTAAAAATGAAACACTCGATCGTGTATGACACATGTCTCACTAAATAACATAGGCCTCACGCAGCAGTATGAGCGTCTGAATTTAGTTGAGTTGATTGAAATAAATGCACATTCTTGTCAATG
>JAFEUB010001241.1:120000-140000 GCA_024529925.1 Ophthalmolycus amberensis
TTCATTCAAGTAATCCTATAACTATTCAATGTTTTATTGATGAGAACAACTTATATTTTAATGAGATATAAATCTATTGTCAACCCGACTTTAACCTTCTCATTCCTCCACAAACACTGGAACATGTCGTCTCCTCTTATTTAATAACACACCATCTCCTCAAAGTTCACCCTCTGGTCTAAAAACACTTACATTAGTGCAAAATAAATATTACAAAATATAAAGATAACACAAAACAGTAAAACATAACAAACTGAGCTTATGATTTTAATTTGATTTTATGATTTTGTTTTGTATTGTTTTATTTGTATGTGTTTGTGTGCATGTATGTAAGTGTATTGTGAGTGAGTCATGTATTAAAGGCAAGGCAAGTTTCTTTATAGCACATTTCAACAACAAGGGAATTCAAAGTGCTTCACATAAAACCATTAAAAGCATCAAAACATGAGGCAACAGAAAAGGAGATTTAAAAACAATTAAGAACATTAATTGAAACATTAAAAACAGTCATTAAAACAGAAAGCAGTGTAATAAATAAAATACAGTAGTAAAATGCAGAAATGGATTAATATCCTTGAATGTGGTTCAAGTAAAGGCAGCAAACAGTGTTGATTTAAAGGAGCTGAGGGTCTCAGCAGACCTGCAGCTTTCTGGACTTTGTTCCAGATATGTGGAGCAGAACAACTGAACGCTGCTTCTCCATGTTTAGTTCTGACTCTGGGAACAGGAAGTAGACCGGTCCCAGGCGACCTGAGGGGTCGGGATGGTTCATAAGGTATCAGCAGATCAGAGATGTATTTTGGCCCTAAACCATTCAGTGCTTTATAAACCAACAGCAGGATTTTAAAGTCAATTCTTTGTTGGACAGGAAGCCAGTGCAAAGAGCTCAGAACTGGAGTGATGTGATCCACCCTCCTGGTCTTAGTGAGGACTCGAGCTGCAGCGTTCTGAATCAGCTGCAGCTTTCTGACTGACTTTTTACAGAGACCTGTAAACACACCGTTACAGTAGTCCAGTTTAACATCAGTGATTGAAGCTGAGCGCTGATTTTCAATTGTTCGTCCTTGCTACCAAAAACAATTACTTCTGTTTTATCTTTGTTTAATTGAAGAAAATTCTGGCACATCCAGTTGTTGATTTGTTCAATGCAGTTACCCAGCCCTTTTATGGGATTATAGTCCCCTGGTGACATAGTTATGTAGATTTGTGTGTCGTCTGCATAATTATGATAACGCACTTTGTTGTTTTCCATAATCTGAGCTAGTGGAAGCATGTAGATGTTGAACAGAAGAGGCCCCAGTATTGCACCTTGGGGAACACCACATGTCATTTTAGTCAGCTCTGATGTGTAATCAGCTACAGACGCAAAGTATTCTCGGCCCTTCAAGTAGGATTCAAAACAGTTAAGTGCTGTGCCAGAGAGTCCCACCCAGATTTTCAGTCTTTCTAGGAGTATGGCATGGTCGACCGTGTCGAATGCAGCACTGAGATAGATAGAGATAGATGGATAGATATAAACTTTATTCATCCCCAGGGGGAAATTTGTTTGTAGCAGGAGCAATTTACAGAGAAAAATATAACTTATGGAATGCACAATATATACAGTACAATAAAATAACAGGGCAGATATTGAATTGAAGGAATAGATTAATAAAAAATAAGCTAAAATAGGATAGAAAATAGAAATGCACAGTATATACCATGAATAGAGCGGTATTAATTAAATTAACAACTAGTAAACTAAACTAAACAACCTGGACAGTAGAGCCAGGATCACCAACAACAAGCAACAACCGTGTAGCGTTGTTGTAGTCATGTGAAGGACGATGATCTGGCCCGAGGTGTTTTATTATAAAGTCTAATGGCAGAGGGCAGGAATGTTTTTCTGAATCTGTCCTTGTGACAGCGGAGCTGGATCAGTCTGTTGGAGAAAGTGCTCCGCTGTCCCTGCAGGAGGTGGTGGAGAGGGTGAACCGGGTTATCCAATATGGATAATAGTTTCTTCCGTGTCCTCCTCTCCACCACCTCTTCCAGATAGTCTTGTTTGCAGCCAATGATGGAGCCGGCCTTCTTAACCAGTTTGTTAAGTCTGTTGGTGTCTCCGGCTCCAATGCTGCTCCCCCAGCAGACTACAGAAGTACAGTGCACTGGCCACAACAGACTGGTAGAACATCTCCAGCATCTTGCTGCACACGTTGACGGATCGAAGTTTCCTCAAGAAGAAGAGTCGACTCCTCCCATTCTTGTACACAGCGTTGATGTTGGTCTGCCAGTTCGGTCTGCCAGTTCAGTCGGCTGTCGATGGAGACACCCAGGTACTTGTACTCCTCCACCATGTCCACATCCTCTCCCAAAACTTTCACCGGTTGTGGAGCCGTCGTCTTCCTCCTGAAGTCGACCACCATCTCTCTGGTCTTGGCCACGTTCAGACGCAGGTGATTTCTACCGGCCCACTCTACAAAGTCCTCCACTACTGCCCTGTACTCCTCCTCCCGTCCATCCCTTATACACCCAACCACTGCAGAGTCATCAGAGAACTTGACAGATGGCAGATGGCATGACACAGAGTTGTACTGGAAGTCAGTGGTGTACAAGGTGAACAGGAAGGGAGACAGAACAGTTCCCTGTGGGGCTCCAGTATCACTGACCACCACATCAGACAGCACACGGCCCAGTCGGACAAACTGTGGTCTGCCTGTGAGGTAGTCAGCGACCCAGGAGACGGTGGACGCGTTCACCCCCACCACCCGCAGCTTCTCACTCAGCAGCACTGGTTGGATGGTGTTAAATGCACTGGAGAAATCAAAGAAAGTGATTCTCACAGAGCCACCGGTTCATCCAGGTGCGACTGAGCTCGTTGCAGCAGGTAGATGATGGCGTCGTCCACCCCCACACGAGGCTGGTATGCAAATTGCAGAGGGTCCAGTGAGGATTTCACCTGCGGCCGGAGGTGGGCCAAAACCAGCCTCTCCAGCACCTTCATCACATGTGATGTGAGGGCAACTGGTCGGTAGTCATTGAGGCCAGATGGTGTCGTCTTCTTCGGTACAGGAACCAGGCACGATGTCTTCCACAGCACCGGGACTTCCTCCTGCTTCAGGCTCAGGTTGAAGAGGTGTTGCAGAACATTAGACAGCTGGCTGGCGCAGGTCTTCAGGACCCTGGGGCTGATGCCATCAGGTCCCGCAGCCTTGCCTTGGTGGAGTCTCTCCAGCAGTCTTCTCACCTGGCCAGTCGTCACAGAGAGGGGGGGGGGGGTCATTATGTCGGTGGTGGCAGAGTTTGGCCTCCAGCTTCCTCCTGTAGGTGTCCTTGCACTCCCTGAGCTTCACCCTCACGTCACGCTGGACTCTCCTGAGCTCCTCCCTGTCCCCAGACCTGAAAGCTGCCTTCTTCTTGTTAAGAAGAACGTTCAGGTCACTGGTGATCCAAGGCTTGTTATTGGGGAAGCAGCGTACAGTCCGGGATGGAATGGCGGTCTGTTCGCAGAATTTAATGTATTCAGTGATACAGTCCGTCATGCTGTTGATGTCCTCCCCATGTGGTCCACAAAGCACATCCCAATCCGTAGACTCAAAGCAGTCCTGCAGGGCGTCATTAGCCTCCTGAGACCACCTCCTCACAGTCCTGGTGGTCACAGGCAGCCTCTGCACCAGAGGAACATACCTGGGTGTCAACAGGACCATGTTGTGATCGGACCTGCCAAGCGGGGGAAGGGCAGTGGCACTGTATGCATCCTTAGCATTAGCATACAGTAGGTCCAGAGTTTTATTGTTCCGAGTGGGGCAGTCAACATACTGGTGGAAAGTTGGCAGGGCTTTATCCAGAGTGGTGTGATTAAAGTCACCCATAATAGTCAAAAACGCACCAGGATGTTGAATCTACAATCCAGACACAGTGGAGTGGATTGTGTCCACTGCTGTCTCAGCGTCAGCTGATGGGGGGATGTACACAGCGACAACAATGGCGGACGTGAACTCCCTCGGCAAATAATATGGACGCATCCCCACGGCTAACAGTTCAATGTCCGGGCTACAGAAGCGTTCCTTCACACACACGTGATCGGGATTGCACCACCTCTCATTCACATACACTGCAATCCCGCCTCCTCTCTTCTTGCCGCTCTGAACAACGTCTCTGTCCGCCCGGGCACCGACGCACTGTGATTCGGAAAATCCGCGTGCAGCCATGTCTCCTAAGGCTCCTAAGGTCGATTGAATGAAATTGTGTCATGATATTTGAAGGGACAGTGTGTAACGTTTAGGGGGGTTTATTGTCAGATATTGACTATAATATTCCTAACTAAGTTTTCATCAGTGTATAATCACATGAAACTAAGAATCGTAGTGTTTTTGTTAGCTTAGAAAAAGTAATTTATATCTACATAGGGAGTGGGGCGTCTTCCACAGAGTCTGCCATCTTGCACCGCCATGTTTCTACAGCAGCTCAGATTCAACACTGGCTCTAGTGAGAGCCAAACACGTATGTTATCTGAAGGCAGGGCGCTAAATAATTAAAGGATGGGCGTTGATAATTCCTGATGTTACTGCTGATTTTTTAATGATTCTTTTTAATGTTTTGGTGTCATTTATTATCACGCTGCAGCATGCATCTGCTCTGCTCTCTGTCGGGCTGAGCTTCTCCAACTACACGTGCACACAGACACAAACACACACACCCACACACACACAAACAAACACACACACACACACAAGCACACACACACACACACAAACATAGACACAAACACACACACACACACTGGCAAACACACACACATAGACACAAACACACACACACATAGACACAAACACACACACACCCGCACACACACAAACACACACACCCGTACACACACACACACACATTGACACACACAAACACATAGACACAAACACACACACACAAACATACACACGCACATCGACACACAGACACACACACCCGCGCACACACATACAGACAAACACACACACACCCGCACACACAAACACACACACCCACAAACACACAGACACACACACAAACAGACACAAACACACACACCCAAACATACACACGCACATCGACACACACACCCGCACACACACACACCCAAACATACACACGCACATGACACAAACACACACACACACACACACAAACATACATACACACACATAGACACACACATACATACACACGCACACACACACATAGATACATACCCACACACACCCAAACATACACACACACAGACACAAACACACACACCCAAACATACACACACAAACACAAACCTCACCACTAGATGTCACTAAATCTTACACACTGTTCCTTAAAGGTATTGTAAAACACATTTCATTCAAACTCAAACAACAAGCAGCGATGTATGCAAGCGATCTGTTCAAAGTCATTGCTTAAAAGCTGTCTGTCCGCTTAGCAGCAGCTGAGTGGTGCGACGTTTAGCAGTGTGTGTACTAGTGGTTCAGTTAGCTGTTAGCCAAACACGCTGCAGACTGTTGCCTTTGCACAGTGGGGACAGAATAGCAGACGGGGGGGTTGGAGATGTTATCACTAGCTGGCCCTACTAGTTAAGAGTCAGCAGAAAGTTAATGACAGTATAAAACCGCAACCATGAGAGGTCCATGAGCATGCAAAGATAATGGAGCACCCAACACATTCTGCAGTTTGCTGCAGCAGAATGAGAGATTAAGTCGTGGATGGACATAGAGATGCACAGGTGAGCCATTGTTAGCAATATCAGTCGATTAAAAATGGGCATTATGCCCGTATTTTGCTCATGCAAACCCAGTAGCAACATGTCCACTGATAGAAGTTGGACACTACTGTATGTATGACGGATTTAATGAGACACAAGTAAGACAGAAGTGCTAATAAATAGCATATTACTTCAGCTGTTCTACTGTTGATGTGTACTCCAAGAGCAGCCATCTTGGATTTTCAGGTCAGGGTTGGTGGGGTTCGTCCATCTTTCAAAGTTGGATATCCGCCTTTTGGCAGCGTTCCAGTTGAAGTTTCCGACTGGGAACTCGGAAATTCTGACTTTCGCAGTTCAAATGGAACGCAGCCAATGATTCACTGCTGCTTTTGACGCTGTCCACCATACGTCTCTCCCACTCTACACTACTGGTACTGGCCTCTCCTGGGTCGAGTCATGTCTCACAGACAGACAACTGTTCAGTATCAACAACTGCAGCGCCTCACCGGCTCCTCTGTCCCAAAGCGCCCCCAGTGTTCACCTGGGGTAACAAACTGTAGCTGCCCCCTCCATCTGCAACTCAAACACATGTGTGACTGCTCTGAACTGTTTATGTCCAAAAGTTACTCAAGATCACCGATATAGAAGGCTTTTAATGACCTGTGCTACCTTTTGCCTTTAATGTGTTTAAGCTCTCGAAGATCTTTTACTTTCTTGAAAAGCACTCCATAAATGGAATGTGTTACTTGATATAACATATATTAATATTATAGTATCAATAGTAATGTATTGTTTTAACTCTGCTCTTCAGTGTTCAGATGGAGAGAAGAGCTGCCACCTGTGGACAGCAGTGGACCTGGCCTTCTTTGTCCTGATGGGGGTGGTGGGTGGCCTGCTGGGGGCGCTCTTCAACTGCATGAACACGATCCTGGCCAAGTATCGCATAAAGCACATCCACCCCAAGGCCAAGTTTGTCAGGTGATCGCTGCATGAGCTGTTCACACAGGAAACATCACGCCTGTCAATCACAGATAGTCACTGTCTTCAATATCAGCTGTGATTTTGAAAGCAAATATTTGGAAATGTGATGCTAATTTCCATTCCAGTGTGTAATTCTGGAAGTTGATCTGATGCACTTTTCCAGAGTTCTCGAGAGTCTGCTGGTTGCCATGGTGACGACCGTGGTGATATTTGCAGCTTCCATACTGTTGGGCGAATGTCGGGACTTGTCCTCCCCCACAACCCATAACACCACGGTGAGTTTCTTTCATGGTCACAGTACTGAGCACCTGTTCTTAATCAATACCTCACTGTTCAGTACAGCTGAACATTCTGAAGAGCAGCAGCAGCTTCCTCAACCAAGGACTGGTTTCAGTCTCCATGGATTAACCCATCTATCCATTCTCTGTTGCATTCATTTCATCAATGACATCATGAGAAATTATTTTATATACTGATGGGCAGTACTGACAACCATGTGATGCCAGGTTATGTAGTCCCTGCTGATGTTCCATCATATTTCCATACTGTATACCATCCCTTTTTAAGCCTTCTAGATCACATCCTCTAACACCGCACACCTTTTAGCGGTCCAGTTAAATGTGAAGGATTTGATTAAAATCCCTCTTTAAACTGTACTCCGCTCAACTGTTCTGTGAAATACTCACAGTAGAGATGTTTCACTGTTTGACGGTAACATTTGTATGAAATGACATGTGGTATTAAAATGGATCTTAAAAAGTCTTCACAAGTATTTAGTTTCTCATATGAAGTTGTGAGTTGTGTTGCCAGCTGTCTGGCGGAGAGGACATCAACTCAACCATTCGACAGTTCTTCTGCACCAACAAGACCTACAATGACATGGCCACGCTGTTCTTCAACCCACAGGAGGCTGCCATCCACCAGCTCTTCCACCAGGAGGGTGAGACGAGCACACACACACATTAGTTATTATTAGTAGTATTATTAGTATCATTGTCATTACTGTAAGACGACAGTATAATAAAGTCAAACACGTTATCGATCATACTCGCACATTGGCCCTTTTACATTTGTGATATGCATATGCACACAGAGCTGCATGTACTGATACAGCCACGCCCATTTCTGCAAATCACAACGTGGCACAGTCAATGAGTGGGTAGGTGAAATTACAAAATCCGTGAAATATTGTGGTCAAAAAACTATTTAATAGTACAGAGTGAGTCCTATAATACTGAAATAAGAAACTTTGAGAATAGAAGTTTGTCTGCGGAGTATTTATTCTCTTCGCAGTGTAGTCTCCATCGTCATACAGAGTACAGTGTAGTCTCCATCGTCATACAGTGTACAGTGTAGTCTCCATCGTCATACAGAGTACAGTGTAGTCTCCATCGTCGTACAGTGTAGTCTCCATTGTCATACAGAGTACGGTGTAGTCTCCATCGTCATACAGTGTACGGTGTAGTCTCCATCGTCATACAGTGTACGGTGTAGTCTCCATCGTCATACAGTGTACAGTGTAGTCTCCATCGTCATACAGAGTACGGTGTAGTCTCCATCGTCATACAGTGTACAGTGTAGTCTCCATCGTCATACAGAGTACAGTGTAGTCTCCATCGTCGTACAGTGTAGTCTCCATCGTCGTACAGAGTACAGTGTAGTCTCCATCGTCATACAGAGTACGGTGTAGTCTCCATCGTCATACAGAGTACGGTGTAGTCTCCATCGTCATACAGAGTACGGTGTAGTCTCCATCGTCATACAGAGTACGGTGTCGTCTCCATCGTCATACAGAGTACGGTGTCGTCTCCATCGTCATACAGAGTACGGTGTCGTCTCCATCGTCATACAGAGTACGGTGTCGTCTCCATCGTCATACAGAGTACGGTGTCGTCTCCATCGTCGTACAGAGTACGGTGTCGTCTCCATCGTCGTACAGTGTAGTCTCCATCGTCATACAGAGTACAGTGTAGTCTCCATCGTCGTACAGTGTAGTCTCCATCGTCGTACAGTGTAGTCTCCATCGTCGTACAGTGTAGTCTCCATCGTCGTACAGTGTAGTCTCCATCGTCGTACAGTGTAGTCTCCATCGTCGTACAGAGTAGTCTCCATCGTCGTACAGAGTACAGTGTAGTCTCCATCGTCGTACAGTGTAGTCTCCATCGTCGTACAGTGTAGTCTCCATCGTCGTACAGTGTAGTCTCCATCGTCGTACAGTGTAGTCTCCATCGTCGTACAGTGTAGTCTCCATCGTCGTACAGTGTAGTCTCCATCGTCGTACAGAGTACGGTGTAGTCTCCATCGTCGTACAGAGTACGGTGTAGTCTCCATCGTCGTACAGAGTACGGTGTAGTCTCCATCGTCGTACAGAGTACGGTGTAGTCTCCATCGTCGTACAGAGTACGGTGTAGTCTCCATCGTCGTACAGAGTACGGTGTAGTCTCCATCGTCGTACGGTGTAGTCTCCATCGTCGTACGGTGTAGTCTCCATCGTCGTACAGAGTACAGTGTAGTCTCCATCGTCGTACAGTGTACAGTAGTCTCCATCGTCGTACAGTGTACAGTAGTCTCCATCGTCATACAGTGTACAGTAGTCTCCATCGTCATACAGAGTACGGTGTAGTCTCCATCGTCATACAGAGTACGGTGTAGTCTCCATCGTCGTACGGTGTAGTCTCCATCGTCGTACAGAGTACGGTGTAGTCTCCATCGTCGTACAGAGTACGGTGTAGTCTCCATCGTCGTACAGAGTACGGTGTAGTCTCCATCGTCGTACAGAGTACGGTGTAGTCTCCATCGTCGTACAGAGTACGGTGTAGTCTCCATCGTCGTACAGAGTACGGTGTAGTCTCCATCGTCGTACAGAGTACGGTGTAGTCTCCATCGTCGCACAGAGTACGGTGTAGTCTCCATCGTCGCACAGAGTACGGTGTAGTCTCCATCGTCGCACAGAGTACGGTGTAGTCTCCATCGTCGTACTGAGTACGGTGTAGTCTCCATCGTCGCACAGAGTACGGTGTAGTCTCCATCGTCGTACTGAGTACGGTGTAGTCTCCATCGTCGTACTGAGTACGGTGTAGTCTCCATCGTCGTACGGAGTACGGTGTAGTCTCCATCGTCGTACGGAGTACAGTGAGTACAGAAATGCTCCCAGCTTCCTATCGATCACTCTCAGGTGGTCCATACACTGACTGTCATAATGAAGACCTGCCTGCTGCTCTTCCCGTCAGGTACCTTCAGCCCTGTTACTCTGTCAGTCTTCTTCCTGCTGTACTTCCTGTTGGCCTGCTGGACCTACGGTGTGTCTGTCCCCAGCGGTCTCTTCGTCCCCTCACTGCTCTGTGGGGCGGCTTTTGGACGTCTGGTTGCCAACATCCTCAAAGTGTAAGAACCATGTTTTACTCATGTTCTAATGCCCAACGTTTGGCTAAGAAACATGACAAATATCAAATGATCTCACAAATGACCCGTGTCATCAGTTGGAGACTAGCTGGTGAACTCAGTGGAGCATTTAGCAGACAGAGACAGATGTTCCCCTCAGGAGTTGGTGGAGACCAGAAACAGAGCTAAGAGAGATGATGTGTGACTTCCATTCATCAGGGGACACTCCCAGCGAATGACATGAAAAACCTAAATGACTAAACAAAGACCCATGCTGGGTCAGAGGGCCAAGTAACCTCGCTGCTGGTCGTACAGGTCCACAGCCACATGGTGGAGTCTGCTTTCTTTCACTTTCTCCACTGTCACAGGCTCTGAGCTTTGAGCTGTGGGACACAGCCTGTTGTTCAAGTCTTTACACTTCACCACACATGACCTCACTGTACATTCCCCCTCTGACTGGAGAGATACTGGTCCTTACGCTGTGTCTGTCCTCTGTTAGGAAACTGGGAATGGACATCTACTCGGGGACCTTTGCGCTCATTGGAGCTGCCGCCTTCCTCGGAGGCGTGGTCAGAATGACCATCAGTCTGACTGTCATCCTCATTGAATCCACCAATGAGATCACATACGGGCTGCCCATCATGATCACTCTGATGGTACTGTCATGTTATATACTTCAGCATTTTCTACCATCAACCACCGTGCTGTTTTTAATTCAAACACCATGAAATGATTCCATGTTTGTCTCTGTCAGTCTTGAGTAGTGAAGACGTGTGTATGATGCAGTCGTGTGCTTCCTATTGGGCTCATGTGGTTTTGTGTTTTTCGTCAGGTTGCCAAGTGGACTGGAGATTTCTTCAACAAGGGCATCTATGACATCCACATCCAGCTCAGAGGAGTGCCGCTGCTGGAGTGGGAGACGGAGGTTGAGATGGACAAGTAAGATGACCAAGGGCTGAAGGCTTTTCCTTCCCAGCAGGTGTCTGTGCAACCTGTCATCTTTCATCAGAGTGATGTCGACGTCACTCCACAGTTACAGTTGAGTTAGTTGCATTTCATACAACCAGCAGCAGGACTGTTGGGGTGTTGGAGTCCGACACACTGAAAAGGGTTTTCAATGAAACTGTCCTTCCTCACTATGAAGTCCCTCAGCTCCGCCCCTTCCTGCCAATCCTCTCCCTTTGTCTTCATCCAACAGCAGCAGGTTACCGGGGGCAACGACCACACATCATCCTCTTTTTGCCAAGTTTACCAAACTAGCACATTTTAGTTACGATACAGGAATACACAAGGCTGTTATGAGCAACATGATGTGAAAGTGGAATCATGTATAATGTGCACCCATAAGCATGGAGAATGTTACTTCTTAGTGGATGATGGACAGCATGGATGTGGCATCAGGAAGGATGGAGGATTACGGCAGTCTGGCTGCCGGATCTTCAGCCTTTCTAAAGAATGGAATCCAACTGTAACTCTGGATGTGTAAGCTGCTGTATTCATATTGGAAGCTCTGGACGACAGTGAAGTACTCTTTCTGATCCTCTTAGCCTCGCTAGAGCTGCCATCAAGTGCTGAGTTTTCTTCTTTAAAGTTGTGGCTCAGTGGTAGAGCAGGTCGTCCTTCAATCACAGGATCGACGGTTCGATCCCCGGCTCCTCTAGACACTTAACCTACTGTACTGTGTGTATGAATGTTAGAGTCCTGATGGGCAGGTGGCACCTTGCATGGTAGCCCCTGCCATCAGTGTGTGAATGGGTGAATGATGACATGTAGTGTTAAATTGCTTTCAGTGGTTCAGATTAGAAAAGGGTTATACAAGTCCAGTCCATTTAGCATTTAGTTGCCCACTTCTCCAGGTCTGACATTGGGAATCAGCTCTCAGCAGCTTCAGGACAAGAGTTCCCTCTTTACAGACCCATACTGGGTGAATTCTAACAGTGCTCGTGTGTTCTTGTTTCCCCTCATCTGATCAAGGCTGACAGCCAGTGATATCATGGAGCCCAACTTGACCTATGTGTACCCCCACACCCGGGTCCAGTCTCTAGTCAGCATCCTGCGCACCACCGTCTACAACGCCTTCCCTGTGGTCACTGAAAACCGGCAGAACGAACGGGACTTCATGAAGGGCAACATCCTGGTCAGCAACAACATCCGCTTCAAGGTATGTCCTGTGCCATTGAATATGTTTAGCCATCAAAGCCCAGCTTCATCTCCAGAGGGAGTCGGACAGATAGAGGAGAGATTGAGTCTCAGCAGACCTTGTGGATGTGAAAGATCTCTCTAATGATGCTGCCACCCTAGCAACAGTGGTGTAACCAGTGGGTGGAGGTAGAGGTGTGTGCTCAGAGACAATGAGCTGTCTCTGTCCTCTCCTCAGATCAGCATGTCCTACACCAAGCAGCCCTGCATTTCAAGAACATTTGAATGAGTAACGAACGTTGTCAATAAGGAACAGCACATTTTGAAACAATCCATTACATATTCTAATGAAATCAATCAATGACAAAAAGACTTTCTATCTGGTTAATACACTGAATTATGAAAACAGCCTTTTGCTATCGTCTTAACTCCTAACATAAGTGAAGCACCAGAGGGATTTGAATGTGCTGATGTTGGTGTTTGTGGCTGTTAGAATGGATCTGGGGGTCTTGACATCAAGACAAAGTGTGCAAACTGATTGTGCATACTTATCCTCCTTTAGAAATCCAGTGTTGTGTCCCGTGCGGGGGAACAGCGGCGCCGCTGCCAGTCCATGAAGTCGTACCCGTCCAGCGAGCTGAGGAACGTGTGTGACGAACAGAACGTGGTGGTAGAGCCAGCAGAGGAGGGAGAGGACCTGCTGCAGCAGATGTTAGAGAGGAGGTAGGCCACACACACACACACACACACACACACACTATGTAGTTCTGTACACACTATTGTACTGCATCATCATCATCAATGTATCATCAAATGCTTCAAGAAAACAAACTAAATCTACAAATGAAACATGATGCACACGATTACTTGCTTTTTATGTGTGAATTCACTGAGTCATGATTAAATGAGAAGATATATTAAAAGGGCAATTGTTCAGCCTTTTGTCTTTAACATCTGATTGAGTTGTTTTTCATATTGACATTATTTTCCATTCAAATCCAATCACAGCACAGAGAAGACAGTGAAGAGGTGTCTAATGTAGTCCAGCAGAGAGCAGCAGAGACTCTAACAAACAGCAATAAGGAATGCATGCATTGAATCTCGCTTTATCTCTTAGTCCGATAGATTTTACCAGCCATTTAAAATCTAAGTAGAATAATCTAAATATAGTATGTGGTAATATAAAGAAATTATATTATAAAAGTGAATACTATATCACGTTAAATATGGCCATCGTCTTGTGTCAGTCGGTGAGTAGTAGTGAGACTAAGGCAAGGCAGGTTTATTTATAGCACATTTCAACAACAAGGTAATTCAAAGTGCTTCACATAAAACCATTAAAAGCATCAAAACAGAAGGCAACAGAAAAGGAGATTTAAGAACAGTCATTAAAACATTAAAAAACAGTGTAAGAAATAAAATGCAGTAGTGAAATGCAGGAAATTGATTAATATATTAATTGAATGTGGTTCAATTAAAGGCAGCAAACAAAGTCTTCAGTCTTGATTTAAAGGAGCTGAGGGTCTCAGCAGACCTGCAGCTTTCTGGACTTTGTTCCAGATATGTGGAGCAGAACAACTGAACGCTGCTTCTCCATGTTTAGTTCTGACTCTGGGAACAGGAAGTAGACCGGTCCCAGACGACCTGAGGGGTCGGGATGGTTCATAAGGTATCAGCAGATCAGAGATGTATTTTGGCCCTAAACCATTCAGTGCTTTATAAACCAACAGCAGGATTTTAAAGTCAAGTCTTTGTTGGACAGGAAGCCAGTGCAAAGACCTCAGAACTGGAGTAATGTGATCCACCCTCCTGGTCTTAGTGAGGACTCGAGCTGCAGCGTTCTGAATCAGCTGCAGCTTTCTGACGGACTTTTTACAGAGACCTGTAAACACACCGTTACAGTAGTCCAGTCTGCTGAAGATAAATGCATGGACAAGTTTTACCTGTTGAGACATAAGTCCTCTAATCCTTGATGTATTCTTCAGCTGATAGTAGGCTGATTTTGTAATTGTCTTGATATGGCTGTAACTCTTGTATTGTTGCTGTCCACATGCAGACATGCTCCGTACCCCAACCTGTACCCAGATCAGTCTCCCAGTGAGGAGTGGACCATGGAGGAGCGCTTCAGACCACTCACCTTCCACGGCCTCATCCTACGCTCCCAGCTGGTCAACCTGCTCATCAGAGGGGTCTGCTACGCTGAACACCAGTCGGTCTGTCTCTCTCTCACACACACGCGCACACACACACACACACACACATACATATACACACACGCACACACACGCGCGCACACACACATACATACACACACACACGCGCGCACACACACACGTACACACACACACACATGCATACACACGCGCACACACACACACACACATACATACACACGCACACACACGCACATACATATACACACACACATACATACATACACACACACACACACACATACATACACACACATACATACACACACACACGCATACATACATACACACACATACATGAGTCTTTTTGGTGACAGATGTTGTCTATACATTCAGAGCGCCACTCAGCCCAGGCTGTCCTATGCAGAGATGACTGAAGATTACCCACGTTACCCTGACATCCATGACCTGGACCTGGCCCTGCTCAACCCCCGCATGATAGTGGTATGACCAGTCTGAATACCGAGTTCTTTTTAATGTGCTACAGAAACAAATTGAAAAAGGTTTTTGTCCTGTGTTCCCAGGATGTCACCCCCTACATGAACCCATGTCCCTATGCAGTGTCGCCCAACACCCACACCTCCCAGGTGTTCAACCTGTTCAGGACCATGGGGCTGCGACACCTCCCCGTGGTCAACGCTGTTGGAGAAGTAAGTAGTCATCTCCTATCTCCACATGATGCTTCTAGTTCCTCCAGCGTCAGGTGAAAGGCTGATACTAAGTGTTTTAAACTCAGAGTTTCCATCATGAGACAAAAGAAAGAAACTCCGATTAACACCGTTGTTATGTTTCAGTACAGCATACAGCAGCTAATGGTGCTTCTCTATTGTCTGCCATCTCTTTCAGATTGTTGGAATAATCACCAGACATAATTTAACCCACGAGTTCCTTGTGGCCAAACTGCGGCAGCACAGCATCACTATTTGACCCGACTCTGGACAGTCTGCCGTCCCTCCAACCCAGACTGGTCCTGGTCCTGAGTCTTTGTCTCTGTCCGTTTGTAATAGCATGCACACATTCTCTGTGGTACAATAAGGAAGACATTTATCCTGTAAGTTATATTTTACTCAAGTCTTACATGCTCAGTGCTGAGGAACCTGGCTTCAGACTGGATTCATACACTAGGGACACGTTAATAGAACCAGGTTGGTTTTGACTGTATAGAAAAGGTTTTACACCTCACAGATATCCCAACGATCCATATGATAACTCATGAGCTGGCTCTCCTCTGACACAGCACCAGACGATGTGATGGCATTGAAACATGAGCCACCTCAGCTGTTCTTTTGGTGACTACAGTGTTATCGTCACTCAGTGGTACTCAAGCTCTTTGTACTGCCATGCTCCCCCTTCAGAAGCCAAAAGAAGTTCATGAACCCTCCACCCACACAACTACTTTAGTTTTTATCAATGGTTAATAATCATAAATACCTTCTTTTCAAAGACCAGGTGAGCTGGGTAGCCCTGCTGGCAGCAGCACATTGTAGTTTGTTGATCGTCTCTACCGGAGCTTCTCATCCACACAGAACTGGAGAGATGTACTAAGTGAAGTGTTGAGCTCATTGACAGCTGTTTCTGCTGGTTGGAGACACAAAAGACAAATTATCTTTGCAGGCGGAGCTTGTAATAAAGAAGTCGTAGCCCAACATAGCTAGCTAGCCTTCTGACTACATGTTAGTTTGAATTACATTGAACTTGACAGACATTGAGTGAAAGCTCCAGCAGAGCAAAGGATTCCTCGCTACCCTCATGACACAATCTTTATTGTGACCTTTTGATCGTGCTTTATTCTCCTTATCACTGTAGCACTTCTACGTTTGACTGTTGTCTGTACATTTGTATTCACTGTGTGAGAAAGTGGAATATGTGCACTAGAGCAGGTCCCCTGTGACTGAACTACACCTCTGGGAAGAGTTGGCTCAGTATCACGTGTAGCCACTCTCACCACCGTAAAGACATGAGCATTGTGTTGCACTCATGACGTGTAGTAATATTTTCACTGTCATTGAGTCCGTTCAGTGAGCTCAGCAGACAGTCTTGGTTTTGTGATGTAACACATTCCCCATTCTAATAAAAGGATTGTGTGGAATATATGACAGGTTAGTTCTGGTCCATTCCCTCAGAAGGGACTGGGAGCAAAGGCAAGTACGAAGAAGTGGAATTGTGCACTTATTTATTACCACTTGTTTATTAGCGACCACAATGGCACATGTATGTACATCAAACATTCCTTATTTGTTTCTTGTCTCTGCTTTGTTTTATTTAAGAGATTATTTTTTTATACAGTTTAATGTTTATGATTTGCTGTGAATGATTGTGTCATGTAATTGCATTTGTAAATGGAGCAATGCTGTCCTGGATAATATTGTTTATAGTCGAGGCATTGCTCGCTTGTTATTTTAAAATGAGTCTTTATGTTGTGCATACTACACATGGCATGGCAGGTGGTGAGCAGAACATGAGATTAGGAGAAAAAGTGGACGGAACACTTCCTACTGTGAAGCCAGACCCGAGGGACTGTTTGCCAAATACTTTGTTTCACATGACTTCTGTGGAGATATTAGACGGCGCCCTGTGCTTGTTTCAGATGTAGAACTGGCACATGGCAAAAACAAAGCTGCAGCCATGGAACAAACAGCAGAGAGACCTCTGTCTTGTGCCTTTTTAGTGTTCAAATAAAGCTCCTTCTGTTTTGTCAAATTTAAAAAGTGTGTCTTCATGTTTTTTTATTCAAACAAGTTCTGGATGAGGCTGCACATGCTAATGCCACGTAGGGTTAGATAATGCAGTGTGTCCACTAGAGCTGACAGGATTACATGATTATGTGACTTGTTGATCGACAGAACAATAATCAACTTTTTTGTCAGTGAATTAACTGATAAATCAAGAAAATAATCAGCAGATGAATCAATAATGTCAAATATAGCTAGTTGCAGCGTTCACACTGGAAAAGGGACAAACTAAAGTACATTCCATCCGATTGATTTGTATGTGTGCTGTTGATTGACATTCTCCCACAATGCAAATGAACGGAACGGTTGAAAATAGAAATCTTTGTAAGTCAGAAATAAGTAGTCGTAAAGACATTTAGTGTAGTTTCATTGGCAGTGACATGCAACGTGTCACATATTGTATACTTTAAGTATGTAAGTACGCTGTCAGTGTTGCCCACTTAGTGACTTTCCTGCTAGATTTAGCGACTTTTGGAGCTAGTGCTGCTAGCTCCTGTCATTAGAAAAGAGTAGGCAACACTGAGCTGGGTCTTTCGGTTGGACAATATTTAGAATCTCGTGTAGTTTTGCTCATTTTTCAAAATTACCAACCCTAGCTTTAATGAACTGTATTTTTCCTCAAAGTTTGATATTTAAAATATGATTTACTGAGCTCTGTGGACCCGGACAGTGATGTATGACAGCCCTGTGAATCTCATTATAGCAGGGACAGGTGCCTAAGTGGCCATTGAGACCAACAGATGCCCCGAACAGCTCAGGTGCAGCTCAGCATTAACCAGTTCCAACACAACTAATGCAGAGGTGTAAAGACAAAGAATGAGGCCTGCATGTGTCAGTAACAGGGAAGTAGCTCACTGTACAGTTTAACCTTGGTAAATGTCTTAACTTGGTTTTCTTTACAGTGAACATTACAGCACTAACATGGAAGTGGAGCCTCTAGACTGCTGGCAGTGTGGGACGGTGATACATGGTGGCAGTGTGGGACGGTGATTCATGGTGGCAGTGTGGGACGGTGATGCATGCTGGCAGTGTGGGACGGTGATGCATGCTGGCAGTGTGGGACGGTGATGCATGCTGGCAGTGTGGGACGGTGATGCATGCTGGCAGTGTGGGACGGTGATACATGGTGGCAGTGTGGGACGGTGATGCATGCTGGCAGTGTGGGACGGTGATGCATGCTGGCAGTGGGACGGTGATGCATGGTGGCAGTGTGGGACGGTGATGCATGCTGGCAGTGTGGGACGGTGATGCATGCTGGCAGTGTGGGACGGTGATGCATGGTGGCAGTGTGGGACGGTGATGCATGGTGGCAGTGTGGGACGGTGATGCATGGTGGCAGTGTGGGACGGTGATGCATGCTGGCAGTGTGGGACGGTGATGCATGCTGGCAGTGTGGGACGGTGATGCATGCTGGCAGTGTGGGACGGTGATGCATGCTGGCAGTGTGGGACGGTGATGCATGCTGGCAGTGTGGGACGGTGAAGCATGCTGGCAGTGTGGGATGGTGACGCATGCTGGCAGTGTGGGACGGTGACGCATGCTGGCAGTGTGGGACGGTGACGCATGCTGGCAGTGTGGGACGGTGACGCATGCTGGCAGTGTGGGACGGTGACGCATGCTGGCAGTGTGGGACGGTGACGCATGCTGGCAGTGTGGGACGGTGACGCAAGCTGGCAGTGTGGGACGGTGACGCAAGCTGGCAGTGTGGGACGGTGACGCATGCTGGCAGTGTGGGACGGTGACGCATGCTGGCAGTGTGGGACGGTGACGCATGCTGGCAGTGTGGGACGGTGACGCATGCTGGCAGTGTGGGACGGTGACGCATGCTGGCAGTGTGGGACGGTGACGCATGCTGGCAGTGTGGGACGGTGACGCATGGTGGCAGTGTGGGACGGTGACGCATGGTGGCAGTGTGGGATGGTGATGCATGCTGTCAGAAAGACACAGGATGTTGAGGATCCAGTGTGGAGATTATGCTCTTGGGGCACAAACACAAGTGGCTTATTTACCCTATTCCAATTCTCTGTGCATGAAAAGAACAGCTAAATGTGACATCTGTTATTGATTATGTGTAATATATCTCACAAAGGCAGCAGGAGATGTTTGTGTCTTCATACAGGATGGCAAGAAAGTGCATTCCTGATATCAAAATGTACACCTGTCACTATAAATTGAACTTGTTTTTAACCAAAGGATTCATCTCCTCAGCAGCAGTGAGCATATCAGAAACACACATTTACACACACACTAAACACTCAGACATCACGATGAGAGATGATGATATTTACAAGAGGCTCTCATCATGTCACCGGGCTGATTGAATGCCTTGCTGTCATTTACCTCTATTTAATCCAGCCAGTAACAAAGCTCCACCTTTAACCTGGGGGCTAATTGAACCATGGCCTGTTCTGCATCATGGCTGAGTAGATGTGTGCAGAGGTGAGAAGCTGGTCTCTCTACCATTATACTGGATCACCAAGATAAGAGTAGAAACACTTGTGTGTAATGTAGACAAGCTGTTAGCGGTGATGACAAATAACTAAGCAAGCTGCTGTAAGAGAAAACATCTGGAGCCAGTAATATTATTTCCATGTGATTACACACAGAGAGCTACTGGCTGGCTGGTGGTTCCTGCGTCAGGTCTGATGGACTGAAGTGCAAGAGTTCAGATTGGTACGGCACCTCACAGAATCTCACCTATTCGCTTCATCATCTCCTCTCCAGTTTCATTTGACTGCAGCCTAACTAACCCTCCTGAGTCCCAAACCTGCATCTCATCTTCAGCTCCTTCAGTCCTGTCCCCTTCACAATGTCCAATTCTAAAGTAGAACAGCGGTTCTCAAAATTAGGAAA
>JAFEUB010001241.1:150000-162227 GCA_024529925.1 Ophthalmolycus amberensis
GATGATGCCTGCCTTTTCCAGTCTTTGTAGCACAGCATGGAGCCGAGCGTCATGCTCTTCTTGATCCCGCCCCCACACCAATATATCATCGATGTGGCAGACCTCAGCCATCATACACTGGAAATGCTCAGGTGCTGAGGCAATGCCAAATGGAAGACGGTTAAAGTGAAACCGCCCAAAGGGTGTAATAAATGTGTACTTGGCTGATTCCTCAGCAAGTGGAACCTGCCAAAACCCCATGTTGGCATCCAGTTTGCTGAATATTTTTGCTCCGGCAAGCGTACCAAGGCTCTGTTCCACTGACTGCAGAATGTACTTTTCCCGACACACATACTCATTCAAACCAGTCAGGTCGACACACAAACGCATCTTTTGGCCCTTCCACATGGCTGATGACGCCCAGACTTTCCATGCGCTGAAGCTCCTCTTTGACTTTCCTCACCAACGGCAGTGGAATTCTCCTGGGGGTTTTCAAAGAAAATGGCACGGCCCCCTGTTTAAGCTTGATGGCATATGGTTGTTGTATCTCACCTAGGCCACTGCACAGCTTGGGGTAGCTTGACTTGAGGGTCGCCATGTCTATGCTGTCGACACAAACGAGTAATCCAAGGGCCATAATGGCTAGCAACCCGAGCAACGGCATGCTCAAGTTTTTGACCACATAGACCTTTGCGATGGTTTGCTTGGCTCCTATCCTCAGCAGCAGTCTGATGAACCCCAACATATCTAGAGGAATCCGTCCTGGCCAAGCAAAGGCTTCTCTGCCTTCTGGAAGACAGGCTGCTGTGCATTGGAAAAAATGCTGTTAAAAACAGACTGTGAGACAACAGTGACATCCGCTCCGGTGTCAAGTTTGAAAGTGAAAATTGTGTCCATAACGTCTATATCAACTGTCCATAAGGTTAGCATCTGCACCAGAATCAATGAGGACTGAGACGGTGTGATTGTTCCCTGAACAAAACAGCTGAGCATGAATCAAAGGGCGAGGGGGCATTTTTAAGTTCACATTTCGACTCACCAGCGCCCTCCGGATGATTCAATTCAATTAATTTTTGTATAGCCCAAAATCACAAATTACAAATTTGCCTCAGAGGGCTTTACAATATGTATACATTTGACATCCTCTTGTCCCGGAACCCTCACATCAGAACAGGAAAAACTCCCCAAAAAAACCCTTTAACGGGGAGGAAAGAGGAAGAAACCTGTGGGAGAGCAATAGAGGAGGGATCCCTCTCCCAGGATGGCCAGAAGTGCAATGATGTCATGTGTAGAACAGGATAGTGAATTACAACACATTCAATGTAATTACAGCACATTCAATGTATGACACAACCACGACAGGAGGCAACACCTGGTCCAGGTAAACCCGGATACACAGGAACCTGTGAGGCGAGAAAGCACAGAGACTCTGGTGAAGAAGCAGGTCAATAATGTGCATTAATGGTATCGGTAATATGAAATAGTAATGTGAGTAATAATAAAAGTGATATTAGCAGTTGGAGTCAACAGGGCCATGGTAGGAGGAAGGACCAGGGTCCAGATGAAACCATGCTCCATGGAAACCTGTGAGGAGAGGAAGCACAAGGACTCCGGGGAAGAGACAAAATCAGTACTGTGCATTAATGGTATCGGTAATAGGATTAATAATGTTAATAATGAAGATCGTAGTAGGTGTCAGCAGGGCCATGGCTGGTTGAAGAACCAGTGTCCAGATAAAACTGCGGTCATCCTGTGAGGCGAGAAAGCACAAATACTCCGGGGAAGAAGTAAAGTTAGTAATGACCATTAATGGGACATCAATGCATACAGACGGAGGTGAAGAAGAGAGGTGCTCAGTGTAGGAAGTCCCCCTGTAGTTTTTGCCTATACCAGTTTGTCCATGGGCCGGTCCAAGGCAAGCCAGAGCCAGCCCTAACTATAAGCACTATCAAAGAGGAAAGTCTTAAGCCTACTCTTAAATGTGGTGAGTGTGTCTGCCCCCCGGACTGAAACGGGAAGCTGGTTCCACAGAAGAGGAGCTTGATAACTGAAGGCTCTGGCTCCCATCCTACTTTTTAAGACTCTAGGAACCACAAGTAACCCTGAATCACAGCTCTCTAGTAGGGCAGTATGGTACTATAAGCTCTTTAAGATATGATGGAGCCTGACCAATTCGGGCTTTGTAGGTAAGTAAAAGGATTTTAAATTCTATTCTAGATTTTACAGGGAGCCAGTGCAGAGAAGCTAATACAGGAGTAATATGATCTCTCCTCTTAGTTCTTGTTAGTACACGAGCTGCAGCATTCTGGATCAGCTGGAGAGATTTAAGAGACTTATTTGAGCAGCCTGAAAATAAGGAATTGCAATAATCTAGCCTAGAGGTAACAAATGCATGAACTAATTTCTCTGCATCGCTTTGAGATAGGATGTGCCTGATTTTTGAAATATTACGTAGGTGAAAAAAGGCAGTCCTAGAAATAAGTTTTATCTGAGAGTTGAAAGACAAATCCTGATCAAAGGTAACTCCAAGATTCTTGACGGTGCTGCTGGATGCCAGCGCAATGCCATCTAGAGAAACTATATCATTAGATAACTGATTTCGGAGGTGTTCTGGGCCTAGTAGAATAACTTCAGTTTTGTCTGAGTTTAACATCAGGAAGTTGCAGGTCATCCAGGTTTTTATGTCCTTAAGACACGCTTGCAGTTTAGCAAGCTGGTTGGTTTCGTCTGGTTTGATCGATATATATAATTGAGTATCATCTGCATAACAATGAAAGGTTATAGAGTGTTTTCTGATAATATTGCCTAAAGGAAGCATATATAAGGTGAACAAGATTGGTCCAAGCACAGAACCTTGTGGAACTCCATAACTGACGTTGGTCTTCATCGAGGCTTCATCATTTACATAAACAAACTGAGATCGATCCGATAAACAGGATCCAAACCAGTTCAGTGCGGTTCCTTTGATGCCAATATAATGTTCCAGTCTCTGCAACAGGATGTAGTGGTCTATAGTGTCGAACGCAGCACTAAGGTCTAACAGGACAAGAACAGAGACGAGTCCTTTGGCTGATGCGATTAGAAGGTCATTAGTTATTTTTACCAGAGCTGTCTCTGTGCTATGATGCTTTCTAAATCCTGACTGAAAATCCTCAAATAAACTATTGTTACACAGAAAGTCACACAACTGATTTGCAACTGCTTTCTCAAGGATCTTAGAGAGGAAGGGAAGGTTAGAGATCGGTCTATAGTTGGCCAACACCTCTGGATCCAGAGTGGGCTTCTTAAGAAGAGGTTTAATCACAGCTACTTTAAAGGACTGTGGTACATGACCTGTTACTAAAGACAGGTTGATGATATCTAATAAAGTTGTGCTAATTAATGGTAGCACTTCTTTAAGCAGCCTAGTCGGTATAGGGTCTAAGAGACAGGTGGAAGGTTTAGACGTAAAAATTGTTGAAGTCAGTTTGTCAAGGTCAATGGGAGTAAAGCCATCTAAACATATATCAGGGTTTACAGCTGTTTCTAAGGTTACTCTATTTGTGGAAAGATCGGTCGAGGGCAGGAGATTATTAATGTTCTCTCTAATAATTATAATTTTATCATTAAAGAAGTTCATGAAGTCATTGCTACTGAGGTCTATAGGGATACTCGGCACAACAGAGCTGTGACTCTGTCAGCCTGGCTACAGTGCTGAAGAGGAACCTGGGGTTGTTCTTATTTTTCTCTATCAACGATGAGTAATAGGCTGCTCTGGCATTACGGAGGGCCTTCTTATATGTTTTAAGACTGTCTCGCCAGAGTAACCGAGATTCTTCCAGGTTAGTGGAACGCCATGTTCTTTCAAGTTTTCGCGATGTTTGCTTTAATTTGCGGGTTTCAGGGTTATACCATGGAGCGGATCTCCTTTGTTTTACCAACTTCTTTTTTAAAGGAGCAATAGAGTCTAGTGTCCTTCTCAGTGAGCTTGTAGCACTGTCGACAAGATGATCAATCTGGGTAGGACTAAAGTTAGCACAGGAGTCCTCCGTCACATCGAAGCATGGTATTGAGTTAAATACAGACGGAATCACTTCTTTAAATTGAGCTACGGCACCGTCAGATGACTGGTGAGCCATCTCTTTTACTGGACAAGAGGTTGCAAAATGGCCGCTCTGGCCGCAGTAAAAGCATCGATCCTCCTGCAGCTGTCGTTCTGCTGTGGAGAGCCGGGTCCGCCCCAGCTGCATAGGCTCAGGAGAGTCGGTCGGACCGTCAGAGACCCGTTCCGACGGAAGCCCCCGAGGATCGTCGGATCGGCGAGATGGCCCTGGTGGAGCAGCGGAAAAGCCCCTCTCTCTTCTCCGTTCCCGCAGACGACCGTCGATACGGATGGAGAGAGCGACCAACTCGTCCAAGCCAGCAGGAAGATCTCGAGCCGCCAACTCGTCCTTCAGGCGGTCCGAGAGACCGTGGTAGAAGGCATCGAGAAGCGAGGAGGCGTTCCAGTTGCTCTCGGCTGCTATGGTGCGGAACTCGATGGAGTAGACAGCTACGGATCTCCCTCCCTGCTTCAGGTCAAACAAACCTCGAGCGACCTCTCTTCCAGGCGTGGCATGGTTGAAGACTTTCAGCAGTTCCTCCGAAAACAGCTGGACTGAAGCGCAGATCGACAACTGTCGCTCCCGCTCTGTGGTTCCCCAGTCCTTGGCTCTGCTCGTGAGGAGAGATACGATGTACGCTACTCGGGACCTCTCGGAGGGGAAGGCGGAGGGCTGAAGCTCAAAGGCGAGGGAGCACTGAATCAGAAATGGCCGTCAGGAACCAGGAGCCCCAGAATAACGCTCTGGAGGAGGCAAGCGTGCATCCGACACGGGAGAAGTGCGAAGAGGAGGGCTGGAAGCACTGGCGGCAGCTGGACCCTGAGCTGCAGCAGACAAACTCATCAGATGATCACGGAGAGACTCCATGCTGCGCTCGTGACGGACACTCATAGCCTGCATAGCTTCTGCTAAGAAGGTAAGCTGCTGCTCGTGGCCTAGCCACATGTTCTGAGTGAGAGGTTCCGTCTCGGGAGGTGCAGAGTCGGCTGGGTTCATGTTGGCCAGATTGTACTGTAAGAATTACAGATACTAGAACCCAAAAGCACAACTCTGAGACAAGAGTCAGGTATAGGTTTCTTTACTTGGTAAAGGCAGGGTCAACACCGGGAGGTCAGTCCAACAGGCAAACAAATCCAACAAGGGGCAGGCAAAAATCCAAGGTCGAGAAAACAGGCAGACAGGGTCGGAACAGGCATATCAGAATAATACGACATATAACACTGGAGAGCTTGGCAGAGACACACAAGACAATCTGGCAGAGAACAAGTGCAAGTGAAGGGACCTAAATAGTGAGGGCTAATGAGGGAATGGGCTGCAGGTGAGATGGGTGTGGAGGACCAGGTGAGGGGAATGAGAGATGATTGGGTGAGCATGGTAGGATCTGAAATGACAGGAGAGTTCGTTAAATAAGCAGACAGGATGAAAATAAACTAATATGAAGGGGAATTCGTGACACACACGGGGTAATACACGTCACACGGGGTAATATACGTCACACGGGGTAATATATACGTCACAGAGGGTAATACGTATCACACAAGGTAATATACGTCACACGTGGTAATATATACGTCACACGGGGTAATATACGTCACACAAGGTAATACACGTCACACGGGGTAATATATACGTCACACGGGGTAATACACGTCACACGGGGTAATATATACGTCACACGGGGCAATACGCGTAACACGGGGTAATACACGTCACACGGGGTAATATATACGTCACACGGGGCAATACGCGTAACACGGGGTAATACACGTCACACGGGGTAATACGCGTCACACAGGGTAATACGCGTCACACGGGGTAATATATACGTCACACGGGGTAATACACGTCACACGGGGTAATATACGTCACACGGGGTAATACGCGTCACACGGGGTAATATATACGTCACACGGGGTAATACACGTCACACGGGGTAATATACGTCACACGGGGTAATACGCGTCACACGGGGTAATACGCGTCACACGGGGTAATACGCGTCACGCATCTGAGACTTCCCATGTGGGTTGTTGAAGAGGACTGATGTGGCTGTACTTGTTTTGTGTTATATTTCGACATTGTGGGATGACTGTATGATCGACATACATTTGTTTAACAATGGGCCTCATGCAAGAATCCTATATATTCCATGTTATAGTTATGCATCTGTGCTGCTGTTTTCCCTCCAATTTGCCTGTCACCTGATCCAGCTCACTTGTGCGTCGTGTCTGTTTCACCCTTTTTTTTCTAGTTTTAATTGATCTACTAATAGTACGATGTCAGCCAACACGTACTAGAACTTTTTTAGAACTAGAACTGTTTTTGCATTGATCTGCTATGGCTTCACTCACCTCTCCATCCGACTGTGTCAGCTGCGCCGGCCTGGTGGATAAAATCACAGAGTTGGAGGGAAGAATATCCACGCTCTACAGGATCCAGTATGCCGAGATCCTCATGGACACCATCATTTTCGGTCCATCACAGACTGACACAGCCAGCGACCGCGTGCATGATTCCATCGCTTCCAGTCCTGCTGCTGCGGCCCCTCCTCCGGTCGCAGCTCCTGAGGCCTCCTGGCTACGGCTCGGAGCTAAGCCTAAAGCCCTGATCAGCTCTACTCCATCACATCACGAGCCCTGGTCCCTGGTCTGTGCTCGCGGCAGCCGGAGAGGGAGACGCTCATCTCCTACACCCCATGGCTTCGATGTCCAGCTGAAGAATGGATTTAATGCCCTTGCCCTGCACGAGTTCCCTCCTCTGACTACGGACTCCCAGCTTCCTACATCATCCCAGCTGCCGCCTCGGGGGACCCACAGCCCCGGGTCCACCGACATCCCTACGCCAGTCATTCCTGAGCCCTCCCCTCGCCCCAGGACACGCCACTCCATACCGTGCTTTACACCAGCACCCGCGGCGAGCTTCGGTCCCCCGTTCTCTCAGTCCTTGCTCGTCTTCTCCGCCACCACTGGTTGAATCCTCGCCTCCATCCACGCGTATTGCACGCACAGTGTTGCCGCCTCGTCCCCTCTTCGCCCCGACGACCCTGATAGTCGGGGACTCAATAATCAGGAATACCCGTTTTTTCAACGCGGAGACACACTGTTTCCCCGGAGCAACGGCTCAAGACATCCTGCTGACACTGCCTGGCCTGATGCGTGCCCTCCCGTCTTCCATTCGGCGAATTATCGTTCATGTGGGAATTAACGATACAGCCCTCCACCAGTCTGAGTTGACCAAGATGGATTTTAGAAATCTTTTAAGCTTTTTAAACAGCTGTGGACTGTCTGTTTTTATCAGTGGTCGAAGTCCAACACTCGGCCGTGGATCACAGCGGTTCAGCAGAGTCCTCAGCCTCCACACCTGGCTCCAGGCCGCCTGCAGGACCAACAACGTGAGCTTCATTGACAATTTGAATCTGTTTTGGGGCCGCTCTTCCGCTTTTAAGAAGGATGGTATTCATTTTAACAAGCTGGGTAGCCGCTTGCTAGCGGCTAATTTACAGCATGCTGTTCACTCCCATTCACATGATTGACTGTTTACACCTGGATCCCCTGTCCGCTGTCACTCTTCCTCTACGATCATTCATCAGCCGCATTCATCCCCTACAAGCAACACTAGCTCCCCCTGGCGGCATGGAGGGTCTCCTACTACTCTCTCCCCAGCCTCTACCGTAACTTCCACTCCACGACCCATGAACATTCCCGTGAGAATCACAGACTCGCGCTCACGCCCTAGTTATGGTCGGGTTCGAGGTGCTGCACGAGTGATCCGTCCTATTGCACATACCCCCAAAGCTTCCTGTGCTGATGACGACACAGTGTCTTCCCCCATCATAATGTGTCTGATTAATGCACGCTCTATAACAAACAAGGCTCACATTTTAAATGACTTGTTCACAAGTCATAATTTGGCTTTTTTATTTCTGACCGAGACCTGGCAACGGAATATGGAATGCATCCATTTCAATGAACTCTGCCCTGTGGACTGCTCTTATGTTGGGACACCGCGTCTGACAGGCCGCGGTGGAGGCCTCGCCGTGGTCTGGAAGAATCAGCTTTCCTGCCAATTGGGGAGCACAGAATCCTATGCTACTTTTGAGCTGCAGCTCACTAAAGTGGGCCGACTAAAGCTGTTTTTCTGTTTTTTAATTTACCGACCTCCAGGTCCTGCAGGTCAGTTTTTATCAGAGTTCACAGACTTTCTGACCTCTATTATCAAGCTAGACAAAGTGCTTCTGGTTGGTGATTTTAATCTGCATGTCAATGATACCACAGACTGTATTGCTACTGAGTTTCTCAATGTTACTGAATCTTTTAATTTCACGCAACATGTTTCTGGCGCCACTCACAGGGGTGGTCACTGTTGGGAACTAAAGGAGCATGTTTGGGTTATCAGCATTTAAGAAACTGAATTCTTGACATCAATAGAATTATTAATGTATGTAACAATTATTAATGATTATTAATAACAACGGGGCACCACCCTGCGAACAGGGACCAATAACCAAACGATAAAACTAAGTCTCATAATTAGTAGTCACTCATAATGTCAATAGTCTGAGTATGACTATACATTCAGTGACAGTGAAGGGTTAAGTTCGAGCACAAGCTACTACATACAGTTTCATTACATACATATGCACAAGTAATCACAGACGACTGCTCCTTAAAGTACAACAGTTTATTAAATCAAAACAGTAAATGATCAAATCAATTAATATTGCAACCAATAAACGCTATCACACAATTTTATATGCCTAATACCTAAAGTCAAATGAATAAAATGGAGGAGGATGTATGTATGTGAGTATGTGGGTGTGTGTGAGGATGTATGTATGCAAGTATGTGTGTGTGTGTGAGGAGCCTTAAGGAACTACAGCTAAACTACCACCAGATGGCGGTGTCGAGTGACTCTGACAAAATGGCGGAGAGGTTGCTGTATGTAATCACGTGTGCCGATGCAGCACGTGTATATGAGGCAATCGAGGGCAACGGGGTTACCCAGGGGCTGCTGACTATGTGTGTGTAAGTTAGGAGAGAGAGGGAACGAAGAGAGAGAGAGGGGGGGTCAACTCTACTCAGCTCTATGCGTATGTAAGTTACGGAAAACAAGAGAAATAAAAGGGAGCAGAGAGGGGAATACAAGCTGCGGTGTGCGGTGTCGCGTTGTAGTGAGGGTGAGGATCGCTGATCATATCTGACATAAGCTGCCGTTGTCGCGTCGCGAACTGACGACACTTATGCCCGATAGCCGCGATCCCACACTTCACTCACAGAGTTGATTCAAGGACGAGAGAAATGCCACACGAAGTGAAATAAAATGAATGAAAATAATCCCCACATAAAACAGATCTTTATCGCTGCGGTGAGATGAGCGTAGTGTTTCTCATCACGTCTCTCAAGTAATAATACACAAACTCTGCATCCACTCGCAGCGATTTATCTAAATGCAGACAGTTACAGCAGTTTAATACAATACAGCGGAACTTCGGCGTCCGCGCTGATTACGCAATACCTTGATATCGCGCGACAGTAACTTCTCACAACAAAATACGGGAATGGGGGTGCAGCTCGCTCTGGAGCAAGCGCAGGTCCGATCTGTTCTCGCTGCAGAGAGGACAGGTTAACTTCGGGTGAGGCGGCGTGTCGGCGCGTCTTCCGGGAATCATCGGTCAGTAGAGGAGTGAGGCTTAGTCGTGTTCCTTCTGCCGGACTGTGCACAAAAAGAAAAGCGGGGAAACGGATCGTGGGGGGGATTCGTCCCAGCGGGGTAAGGGCCTTACTCAGAATGGAGCACTGTCTGTTTCGTCCAGCGAAATGGCATGTGACCTGTCAGGGTTTGATGAGGGTTGTAGGCCGCGGCTTCCTCGTGGCCTGCGTCGCCAGCGTCGTGCTGGGGGGGGGGGGGAGGCTGCTGGATCTTCTGTAGCCAGGACGGAGGTCCGGGGCGAAGAGGGAGAATATCGCTGTGTTGGTGCTTATAAGCGGGCCTGCGCGCACAGCGGGAGGCTGCTTTTCGGCCAATGGAGAGTCCGCCTCAGCTGTGGCCGAAGGTGGAGGTGTGGTCATCTGGGCAGATGACTGTCTGATCTGAGGTCAGGCTTTTGGTGAATGAGGGAAGCATGTGAGGAGCTCAGCCAGCCAGGAGGTGGCGCCAGACCCCAACATCCCCCCTTTGGTCTGAAGAGCGAGGTGTTGGCTTCGGTCTTTAGAGCAAACCAAGGGCTGGCACGTGCATCCATGTGGTGGGGAAACCTGTCCATGTATTCCTGGGAACCTGAAGAGGTGAGACAGTCCAAGTATTCCTGAGACCAAAAGCAGTGGTTTAAACAGTGTTCATAGAGTTCAAGGTTCATAGTGGTCAAGTTCATGGTGTTCATGGTTCAAGGTTCATTGGCATCTGGGCAGATGACTAAGGTGGCATCTGGGCAGATGACTTTAACTACTTTTACCTACATCTACTATCATACACAATTCAAATCATAGGTGAGCAAAACATTATTCCCAAATAATTCAATCGCTATTATGATGTTGTGATAATCTAGCATTGCGGCATAGTGTCAAAGAAAGTAACAACCCAAATAAAACAAACAAAACACAAAAGAGAGAGAAGGAAAGAATAGAAAGACGAGAAGCAGGTGAGGGGGAAGCAGTGGTTACTGGTTCAACTCCTAGACAGGACTGGAGTCCGTCGGCGGAGCAGTCGCAGGTTGGCTAAACGTGGTGTTATGAATAGGAGGGAATCCAGTTAGTCTGTCGCTTCTGGATCTATTAGTACATGATATGTGCGTCTATCTCTCTCTGATCGGTAGATTTAGAGCGATTCCTGTGTCTAAGTTTTAGAATCTATCGATATTGGAGTTGCGTTGCCAAGACTATAGGCCAGAGGTACCTGTGAGGGTTGCATAACAGTAGTGGTAGCAGATTTACGGATTTTGTTAACACGGCTAGTGGGACCAGCTAGGCTGGGATTTTCGCTGCTCCAGCTGT
Organism: Ophthalmolycus amberensis; assembly: GCA_024529925.1. Taxonomy (NCBI): domain Eukaryota; kingdom Metazoa; phylum Chordata; class Actinopteri; order Perciformes; family Zoarcidae; genus Ophthalmolycus; species Ophthalmolycus amberensis. Next base: position 161,051 of record JAFEUB010001241.1, read on the forward strand.
TGACAGCTGAGCCTTCTCGGATGAGGTCCTGGGATTAAATCTGACTGCTACGACATGGGTTATGTCTTCTTTGGTCACTTCTGGTAGAGTCTATAAAGCATGCAAAGGGTTATTAATGAGCGTGGAGCATAAGGTTACAGTCACAATGAACGTTTTTCAGGTCATGCAACTGCTCTGGTTCAAGTTGGATGTGTTAGCGGTTAGTGCATGTGTACAGGGTGAGTTGAAGCATGCAGTTAAACGTTAGTAGTCAATAGTAAGCCGCCATTCTGCCGGTTGGTTTCGACACTGGCGAGATTAGAGTGCACTTCCTGCGAAGTACATCTCTCTAAGTTTCTGTTGTCAGAGCCCACCCCCCTCGCGCTGTTCAAGTGGCGAGGGCGGATACCCCCACGTTACCGCCAGCACTCAGGGAAGCGTCGCGAATGGTTTCACTCTGGAGTGTGTCATGGCGGGCTGGTGATATCTCCCTCCCCCCCACCCTCCTAATTAGAGATAGAGACAGGTCCCCCGCGCAAGTCAAGTTCAGTTACCTACGGCACTGGCGACTTGACAGGCCCGGGCGATGACTCGGCTGAAAGAAGGCGGTGGCTTCGTCGAACAAGCTGGAGGTGGATCATGCTGACAGAGCAGGAGAACAAGGCTTAGTTGACAAAAGACCTTACGAGCTAGGGTGCTCGAAAGGGCCTCTAAGGTTGTGGCACCCTAGAGGTGTATGCGAAAAGGTGGGGGAACACATTAGGCTCGTTTCTGACCCGGTGTCGAGTAGAGCAAGAGTGTTATGGCCCCCCAGTAAGACTGAAGAATATGTATAGCTATATACATAACGGGCATTGCCTTTGCGAGCAAGGTCGCCCAAGAAGGTTGAAGAACAAGGTGCGAGATTGGGAGTGGTCGTTTCCGGAAGTGTGCTGAGTTCTCTTCCCCACCCTACCAAGTAGACTTGAAACGCTCTACGTCTTTTGCCAGAGACTCAATCTGCCGGGTACGCAGGCCTCCAAGGTTGATGGGGCCTGGGCCGTCCGAGTCGTCTGAGTCGCCATACTCGCGATGGTGGTCACGACGATCATCCTCCCTCCCTGAGCGGGATGGGGTCAGTTCTTGTCGCGCTCGTGAACTGCGTGGAGGATGGCGTTCGCCTGAGGTGGTTTTGAAACCACCTGGGCCGTGTAGGACC
>JAFEUB010001242.1:0-102500 GCA_024529925.1 Ophthalmolycus amberensis
TGGATCCCCTGTCCGCTGTCACTCTTCCTCTACGATCATTCATCAGCCGCATTCATCCCCTACAAGCAACACTAGCTCCCCCTGGCGGCATGGAGGGTCTCCTACTACTCTCTCCCCAGCCTCTACCGTAACTTCCACTCCACGACCCATGAACATTCCCGTGAGAATCACAGACTCGCGCTCACGCCCTAGTTATGGTCGGGTTCGAGGTGCTGCACGAGTGATCCGTCCTATTGCACATACCCCCAAAGCTTCCTGTGCTGATGACGACACAGTGTCTTCCCCCATCATAATGTGTCTGATTAATGCACGCTCTATAACAAACAAGGCTCACATTTTAAATGACTTGTTCACAAGTCATAATTTGGCTTTTTTATTTCTGACCGAGACCTGGCAACGGAATATGGAATGCATCCATTTCAATGAACTCTGCCCTGTGGACTGCTCTTATGTTGGGACACCGCGTCTGACAGGCCGCGGTGGAGGCCTCGCCGTGGTCTGGAAGAATCAGCTTTCCTGCCAATTGGGGAGCACAGAATCCTATGCTACTTTTGAGCTGCAGCTCACTAAAGTGGGCCGACTAAAGCTGTTTTTCTGTTTTTTAATTTACCGACCTCCAGGTCCTGCAGGTCAGTTTTTATCAGAGTTCACAGACTTTCTGACCTCTATTATCAAGCTAGACAAAGTGCTTCTGGTTGGTGATTTTAATCTGCATGTCAATGATACCACAGACTGTATTGCTACTGAGTTTCTCAATGTTACTGAATCTTTTAATTTCACGCAACATGTTTCTGGCGCCACTCACAGGGGTGGTCACTGTTGGGAACTAAAGGAGCATGTTTGGGTTATCAGCATTTAAGAAACTGAATTCTTGACATCAATAGAATTATTAATGTATGTAACAATTATTAATGATTATTAATAACAACGGGGCACCACCCTGCGAACAGGGACCAATAACCAAACGATAAAACTAAGTCTCATAATTAGTAGTCACTCATAATGTCAATAGTCTGAGTATGACTATACATTCAGTGACAGTGAAGGGTTAAGTTCGAGCACAAGCTACTACATACAGTTTCATTACATACATATGCACAAGTAATCACAGACGACTGCTCCTTAAAGTACAACAGTTTATTAAATCAAAACAGTAAATGATCAAATCAATTAATATTGCAACCAATAAACGCTATCACACAATTTTATATGCCTAATACCTAAAGTCAAATGAATAAAATGGAGGAGGATGTATGTATGTGAGTATGTGGGTGTGTGTGAGGATGTATGTATGCAAGTATGTGTGTGTGTGTGAGGAGCCTTAAGGAACTACAGCTAAACTACCACCAGATGGCGGTGTCGAGTGACTCTGACAAAATGGCGGAGAGGTTGCTGTATGTAATCACGTGTGCCGATGCAGCACGTGTATATGAGGCAATCGAGGGCAACGGGGTTACCCAGGGGCTGCTGACTATGTGTGTGTAAGTTAGGAGAGAGAGGGAACGAAGAGAGAGAGAGGGGGGGTCAACTCTACTCAGCTCTATGCGTATGTAAGTTACGGAAAACAAGAGAAATAAAAGGGAGCAGAGAGGGGAATACAAGCTGCGGTGTGCGGTGTCGCGTTGTAGTGAGGGTGAGGATCGCTGATCATATCTGACATAAGCTGCCGTTGTCGCGTCGCGAACTGACGACACTTATGCCCGATAGCCGCGATCCCACACTTCACTCACAGAGTTGATTCAAGGACGAGAGAAATGCCACACGAAGTGAAATAAAATGAATGAAAATAATCCCCACATAAAACAGATCTTTATCGCTGCGGTGAGATGAGCGTAGTGTTTCTCATCACGTCTCTCAAGTAATAATACACAAACTCTGCATCCACTCGCAGCGATTTATCTAAATGCAGACAGTTACAGCAGTTTAATACAATACAGCGGAACTTCGGCGTCCGCGCTGATTACGCAATACCTTGATATCGCGCGACAGTAACTTCTCACAACAAAATACGGGAATGGGGGTGCAGCTCGCTCTGGAGCAAGCGCAGGTCCGATCTGTTCTCGCTGCAGAGAGGACAGGTTAACTTCGGGTGAGGCGGCGTGTCGGCGCGTCTTCCGGGAATCATCGGTCAGTAGAGGAGTGAGGCTTAGTCGTGTTCCTTCTGCCGGACTGTGCACAAAAAGAAAAGCGGGGAAACGGATCGTGGGGGGGATTCGTCCCAGCGGGGTAAGGGCCTTACTCAGAATGGAGCACTGTCTGTTTCGTCCAGCGAAATGGCATGTGACCTGTCAGGGTTTGATGAGGGTTGTAGGCCGCGGCTTCCTCGTGGCCTGCGTCGCCAGCGTCGTGCTGGGGGGGGGGGGGAGGCTGCTGGATCTTCTGTAGCCAGGACGGAGGTCCGGGGCGAAGAGGGAGAATATCGCTGTGTTGGTGCTTATAAGCGGGCCTGCGCGCACAGCGGGAGGCTGCTTTTCGGCCAATGGAGAGTCCGCCTCAGCTGTGGCCGAAGGTGGAGGTGTGGTCATCTGGGCAGATGACTGTCTGATCTGAGGTCAGGCTTTTGGTGAATGAGGGAAGCATGTGAGGAGCTCAGCCAGCCAGGAGGTGGCGCCAGACCCCAACATCCCCCCTTTGGTCTGAAGAGCGAGGTGTTGGCTTCGGTCTTTAGAGCAAACCAAGGGCTGGCACGTGCATCCATGTGGTGGGGAAACCTGTCCATGTATTCCTGGGAACCTGAAGAGGTGAGACAGTCCAAGTATTCCTGAGACCAAAAGCAGTGGTTTAAACAGTGTTCATAGAGTTCAAGGTTCATAGTGGTCAAGTTCATGGTGTTCATGGTTCAAGGTTCATTGGCATCTGGGCAGATGACTAAGGTGGCATCTGGGCAGATGACTTTAACTACTTTTACCTACATCTACTATCATACACAATTCAAATCATAGGTGAGCAAAACATTATTCCCAAATAATTCAATCGCTATTATGATGTTGTGATAATCTAGCATTGCGGCATAGTGTCAAAGAAAGTAACAACCCAAATAAAACAAACAAAACACAAAAGAGAGAGAAGGAAAGAATAGAAAGACGAGAAGCAGGTGAGGGGGAAGCAGTGGTTACTGGTTCAACTCCTAGACAGGACTGGAGTCCGTCGGCGGAGCAGTCGCAGGTTGGCTAAACGTGGTGTTATGAATAGGAGGGAATCCAGTTAGTCTGTCGCTTCTGGATCTATTAGTACATGATATGTGCGTCTATCTCTCTCTGATCGGTAGATTTAGAGCGATTCCTGTGTCTAAGTTTTAGAATCTATCGATATTGGAGTTGCGTTGCCAAGACTATAGGCCAGAGGTACCTGTGAGGGTTGCATAACAGTAGTGGTAGCAGATTTACGGATTTTGTTAACACGGCTAGTGGGACCAGCTAGGCTGGGATTTTCGCTGCTCCAGCTGTTGACAGCTGAGCCTTCTCGGATGAGGTCCTGGGATTAAATCTGACTGCTACGACATGGGTTATGTCTTCTTTGGTCACTTCTGGTAGAGTCTATAAAGCATGCAAAGGGTTATTAATGAGCGTGGAGCATAAGGTTACAGTCACAATGAACGTTTTTCAGGTCATGCAACTGCTCTGGTTCAAGTTGGATGTGTTAGCGGTTAGTGCATGTGTACAGGGTGAGTTGAAGCATGCAGTTAAACGTTAGTAGTCAATAGTAAGCCGCCATTCTGCCGGTTGGTTTCGACACTGGCGAGATTAGAGTGCACTTCCTGCGAAGTACATCTCTCTAAGTTTCTGTTGTCAGAGCCCACCCCCCTCGCGCTGTTCAAGTGGCGAGGGCGGATACCCCCACGTTACCGCCAGCACTCAGGGAAGCGTCGCGAATGGTTTCACTCTGGAGTGTGTCATGGCGGGCTGGTGATATCTCCCTCCCCCCCACCCTCCTAATTAGAGATAGAGACAGGTCCCCCGCGCAAGTCAAGTTCAGTTACCTACGGCACTGGCGACTTGACAGGCCCGGGCGATGACTCGGCTGAAAGAAGGCGGTGGCTTCGTCGAACAAGCTGGAGGTGGATCATGCTGACAGAGCAGGAGAACAAGGCTTAGTTGACAAAAGACCTTACGAGCTAGGGTGCTCGAAAGGGCCTCTAAGGTTGTGGCACCCTAGAGGTGTATGCGAAAAGGTGGGGGAACACATTAGGCTCGTTTCTGACCCGGTGTCGAGTAGAGCAAGAGTGTTATGGCCCCCCAGTAAGACTGAAGAATATGTATAGCTATATACATAACGGGCATTGCCTTTGCGAGCAAGGTCGCCCAAGAAGGTTGAAGAACAAGGTGCGAGATTGGGAGTGGTCGTTTCCGGAAGTGTGCTGAGTTCTCTTCCCCACCCTACCAAGTAGACTTGAAACGCTCTACGTCTTTTGCCAGAGACTCAATCTGCCGGGTACGCAGGCCTCCAAGGTTGATGGGGCCTGGGCCGTCCGAGTCGTCTGAGTCGCCATACTCGCGATGGTGGTCACGACGATCATCCTCCCTCCCTGAGCGGGATGGGGTCAGTTCTTGTCGCGCTCGTGAACTGCGTGGAGGATGGCGTTCGCCTGAGGTGGTTTTGAAACCACCTGGGCCGTGTAGGACCTGGTGTTGGTCCTCTCTCCACCTGGTTGGGGAACGCGTTCTGTCGAGACGCAAGGTGGGTCGGCTCTCGGGGAATGAGGGACCCGATTCCAAGAAATGACTGGGCTGAGGGGCTCTGTAGCTATTCAAAATGGCGGCCGGAGGGGCGCCATTGGGGGTAGCAGTACTTACCGGGGTTTCTGGAGTACCTTGAAGCGCTTTCAGTCTGTGATTACTCTCTAATGCTTTAGAGAGTTTTATGTTGACCTCTCTGAGGTCACTGCGTAGGCTACTATTTTCTGACTGAAGAGCTCTACAGCCGTGTGACAACTCCTGAACCTCTGTTCGGAGAGTCCTGATTTCGCGTTGCTGCTCGTCGCTCTGTGCCCGGCTTCGGGCAGCTTGCAGCTGCATTTTCTGATGATAGGTGAGCAGTATTGCTCCGATCACGTCCTGAATCAGGCGCTTTCGCTGACCTGCTGGGTTATTTACATAAGCCACCAACTCCTCTAATTGCTCGTCACATAGGACAGCAGTGTATTTGGCAAAGTACTCTTTTTCCTTTGCCGTGAGTCTGAGGACATCAGCCTCCGCATCTCGTAATGCGGTGTCTTCTGGAGCTACAGCTCCAGGAATGGGGGGTTTCTCATCGCTCATTCTCTTTAATGAGCGCGACTCCCAGTGGTTATCAATTCCCTAGTGTTAGAACGGAAACTGTTAGTGTTTACGGTTCTCAGTGAAATGTCTAGTTCTGTGACTTACGATTTCTACTGTTAGATGTTAATTACTGTTAGTGTTACGGTTCATGCAGGCGCACAGTCAAATGTCTAGCTCTGTGACTTACGTTTCTACTGTTGCTGCTCTGAGGTATCACTCCTGCTTTGCATGACAGACGCTGTGTGCAGCCTGAGACAGAAGTGTCGCAGGACAGAGCGGCTCTGGAAAGCTACTGGGCTAGAAGTGCATAGTTTATATCTCAAAGACCTCAGAGTTTCTTTCAATACTGGAGTAAAGGAAGCTAGAACTGCTTATTTTGCCAACCTAATCTCTTCTTCAAAGAGAAATCCCAAGATTCTGTTTGACACAATTTAGAGAATTGTTTCACCGTCTGTCTCCACTTTACCATGCTATTCTGTTGACGATTGCAACAAATTCCTTATCTATTTTATTGATAAGGTAACAGGTATTAGGTCTGGCATTCAGCCTGGGATCTGTTCATCTACTTGTAGCTCCTCGCAATCTCCTGCTGTTCTGGACTCTTTCCAGCCTATCAGCCTTCAAGACCTGATGGACTTAATTAACAAAACAAAGCCATCATCTTGCCCTCTGGATATAATTCCATCCTCTCTATTTCAGAAAGTTCTGCTAACTATTGGCCCTGCAGTAACATCTATTGTCAATTCCTCATTGTCTACAGGAATTGTCCCTTCCTATTTCAAACATGCCACTATCCAGCCCATATTAAAGAAACCTAACTTAGATCCAGCTTTGCCCATGAACTACAGGCCCATATCAAAACTGCCTTTCTTGTCCAAAATTTTAGAGAAAGTGGTGGCCAAACAACTTACTGCTGCACTGGAGAGGCACAACATGTACGACAAGTTCCAGTCTGGGTTTCGTAAGCAACACTCTACTGAAACCGCTCTCCTGAGGGTTTCAAATGACATTCTCATGTGTGCTGATGCAGGTGACTGCTCTGTGTTAGTTCTTCTGGACCTCAGTTCTGCATTTGACACTGTAGACCATGACATCCTGATTAAGAGGCTACGTGATTGGGTGGGCATATCTGGCATAGCGTTAGACTGGTTTACATCTTACCTCAATAACAGAAGTTTCAATGTCTCTGTGGGTGATTTTGTGTCTGTTACCTCTCCACTGTCTTGTGGTGTACCGCAGGGCTCGGTTCTGGGGCCTCTGTTATTCTCCCTTTATCTGTTACCTTTGGTGCCGATTATAAAAAGCTATAATGTGTCCTATCACTTATATGCAGACGATATCCAACTCCATCTGTCATTTAAACCCAGCGAGGCATTCACATTAACTAGGCTCCTGGACTGTCAATGCCATCAGAGACTGGACGGCAGAAAACTGCTTACAACTCAACGACTCTAAGACGGAGGTCCTAGTTATTGCTCCAGAGGAGTTTGTCCCCATGATCAGGCAGATTATTAGTCCACTCTCCTCTGCTGCCCATTGCAACCTGCGCAATCTTGGGATTTTCTTTGATCGATCCATGTCGTTTGACCCTCATGTTAAGCAGCTGTCCAGGTCATGTTTCTTCCATCTAAGAAATATCAGTAAACTGAAATCTGTTGTATCAACACCTGAATTAGAGATGATCATACACACATTTATCTCTTTACGCATTGACGACTGCAACTCACTTTTCACATCACTCAGTGTATCTGCTCTTAACCGTCTGCAGGTCATCCAAAAAGCTGCCGCCAGATTACTCACCAGGACAAATCGACGGTCTCACATCACCCCCGTACTCCGATCTCTCCACTGGCTTCCTGTAGCATCTAGGATACACTTTAAAATTCTCACCATCACTTACAGAGCACTTCACGGTCAGGCTCCGGCTTATGTAGCTGATCTACTTCGCCCCTATCCACCCGCCCGCACTCTCAGGTCAAACGCTCTAGGTCTTCTGTCAGTCCCACGCACACGATTTAAGACCCATGGTGACGGAGCCTTTGAGGCAGTGGCCCCGAGGCTCTGGAATGCTCTGCCTGCAACTCTGCGCCTCGCAGATACTGTGGATACTTTTAAAAGCCAGCTCAAAACCCACCTGTTTAGGCTGGCATTTGTGTAAAAGTAAACCCATGTCCTAGACCTGCTCTTAAAATATGTTTTACATTTTTATTTTATTTTTTATTATTTTTTATTTTATTTTTTACTTTTCTCTGTGTATATAATTTATTGACCCTAGGGTCACATTGTGTTTTTTATGCTTTTAAATGTCTGCTCTGTTAAGCACTTTGTGATACTATTGTCTGTGAAAAGCGCTATATAAATAAAATTCATTCATTCATTCAATTACATTCGATGAACAGAAGACGGTAGACGATCTATAAGTATTAACAATTTAATAAGTCAAGCATCAAAGCATAACAAACATAGATCTATGGTTTCACAAAACACAAGAATTGATTAAGTATCCCTAGCAACAGACACAAAGTCAGGGCTCGGTCTACGCATCTCTCCTCTCGGTGTTTTGTGAGCCCCGTTCTATCATTTCCCTGTTTCTTTATTCATTCTCATGAGGAGTTGACCTTGTCCTGCACAGGGACGCGTTATCTTCACACACACACACGCCAGGGTTGGGGCCGCTGTGTGTGGGAGTCCAGTCGTTCTCAGGGATAGCGAAGGTGCTCTTCCTACAGGTTGCTACACAATATCTCACGGACTAGCCCATTTCACAACACATCTAGTTACGAGTTTAAGCTAAACCACCTGTGTGTCAGAGCGTCTTCTTTGTACGGGAAGCGCGTGAGTGCCTCACCCGGAGATTCAAACCTTTGCTCTATGACACACGCAACACTATTGCAAATGAGCACACACATAATACTTATACGTTTAATGCCTGTAAATACCGTTAGCATATTTCTAAAGTAATATATACGTCACACGGGGTAATACGCGTCACACAGGGTAATACACGTCACACGGGGTAATATACGTCACACGGTGTAATATATACGTCACACGGGGTAATACACGTCACACGGGGTAATACGTGTCACACGGGGTAATATACGTCACACGGGGTAATATATACGTCACACGGGGTAATACGCGTCACACGGGGTAATACGCGTCACACGGGGTAATATATACGTCACGCGGGGTAATATATACGTCACGCGGGGTAATATACGTCAAACGGGGTAATATATACGTCACACGGGGTAATACGCGTCACACGGGGTAATACGCGTCACACGGGGTAATACACGTCACACGGGGTAATACACGTCTCACGGGGTAATATACGTCACCCGGGGTAATATATACGTCACACGGGGTAATACGTGTCACACGGGGTAATATACGTCGCACGGGGTAATATATACGTCACGCGGGGTAATACGCGTCACACGGGGTAATACACGTCACACGGGGTAATATACGTCACACGGGGTAATATACGTCACCCGGGGTAATATATACGTCACACGGGGTAATACGTGTCACACGGGGTAATACACGTCACACGGGGTAATATACGTCACACGGGGTAATATATACGTCACACGGGGTAATACACGTCACACGGGGTAATACGTGTCACACGGGGTAATATACGTCACACGGGGTAATATATACGTCACACGGGGTAATACGCGTCACACGGGGTAATATATACGTCACGCGGGGTAATATATACGTCACGCGGGGTAATATACGTCAAACGGGGTAATATATACGTCACACGGGGTAATACGCGTCACACGGGGTAATACGCGTCACACGGGGTAATATACGTCACACGGGGTAATACACGTCTCACGGGGTAATATACGTCACCCGGGGTAATATATACGTCACACGGGGTAATACGTGTCACACGGGGTAATATACGTCGCACGGGGTAATATATACGTCACGCGGGGTAATACGCGTCACACGGGGTAATACACGTCACACGGGGTAATATACGTCACACGGGGTAATATACGTCACCCGGGGTAATATATACGTCACACGGGGTAATACGTGTCACACGGGGTAATATACGTCACCCGGGGTAATATATACATCACACGGGGTAATACGTGTCACACGGGGTAATACACGTCACACGGGGTAATATACGTCACACGGGGTAATATACATCACACAGGGTAATACACGTCACACGGGGTAATATATACGTCACACAGGGTAATACACGTCACACGGGGTAATATATATATCACACGGGGTAATATATACGTCACACGGGGTAATATATACGTCACACAGGGTAATACACGTCACACGGGGTAATATATACATCACACGGGGTAATATATACGTCCCACGGGGTAATATATACATCACGCGGGGAAGTACGCGTCACACGGGGTAATATACGTCACACGGGGTAATATATACGTCACACGGGGTAATACACGTCACATGGGGTAATATATACATCACACGGGGTAATACGCGTCACACGGCGTAATACGCGTCACACGGGGTAATATATACATCACACGGGGTAATACGCGTCACACGGGGTAATACGCGTCACACGGGGTAATATATACGTCACACGGGGTAATACACGTCACACGGGGTAATATATACATCACACGGGATAATACACGTCACACGGGGTAATATACGTCACACGGGGTAATATATATCTCACATGGGATAATACACGTCACACGGGGTAATATACGTCACACGGGGTAATACGCGTCACACGGGGTAATAAACGTCACACGGGGTAATATATACGTCACACGGGGTAATACGCGTCACACGGGGTAATACGCGTCACACGGGGTAATAAACGTCACACGGGGTAATATATACGTCACACGGGGTAATATACTTCACACGGGGTAATATATACGTCACACGGGGTAATATATACGTGACACGGGGTAATACACGTCACACGGGATAATATATACATCACACGGGGTAATATACACGTCACACGGGGTAATATACACGTCACTCGGGGTAATATATACGTCACACGGGGTAATATACTCCAACTGCCTTCATGCAGCGTAGTCTACGTATCTGGACACTTTAATAATTGGTTCTAGTACAAAGGTCACTTTTATCCAAATCAGGAAGTCATGGTTTAAATCACCTCTGCGTAACGAAGTGTTCTTCTGAGGAGCAGCTGATACCTGAGAGACTGAACTGCTGCTGAAGACGCCTGCTGTCCCAGAAAGTTCACACAAGGACACTCACTGAGGACATGGGCTTTTGTTAAATGTATAACATTCCTTAATCATTTCAACGCATACTAATTAGTCATTTAGATGTGTTCCCCTCACACACCTAGCTAAGCACCATGCCACTGGGCATTACTCAGGCAGCAACCCCGGGGTCTGAGAAGTGAAGCCAATGCTGACGTGCCTTAAACCTCCGTTCTCTGGAATGTCATTCAGGGGGCAACTTCTGTGGTTTCATAAAGATAAAAATTCATAGAAGTCTATGAGAAAAGGACTTCTCACTTGATTATTTATATTTCTATTACTTCTCACATATTACCTCAGTAAACATTGTCAACACGAGTTTATGGTCTCAATCTCTAGTTTCAAGTCTTCTTCAATACAGCATGATGTTCATTTCGTACATTATGGTCCATTTAGAGTCAAACAGACCATAAAGAAGGGGATGCTTTAGGGCAGGGCTACACGGTGATTGACAGGCCGCTAACACTGTGTTGTCCGGTCTGGGAACTGTCCGTGTTTTTGTCCTTCAACTTTAACCATTTAACGGGTTGTTTTTATTTCATGAAAGTTAATTGTAACGTTGTTGTCGACTAAAAATGTCTTATTCAGTGATTGGTTGTACTTAGCTCCACCCTCTCACTGAGTCACTTCTGGTTGCAAAAAAGCAGAATGGCGACGGCCAAAATGCCGAACTCCAGGCTTCAAAATGGCAGGCCACAAACTAACGGGTGACATCATGGTGACTACGTGCACATCTTATGAACAGTGATGGGTGCAAACAATTGATGCTCAGGACAAACAGTTTAAACACTGAGAACTGCACTCAGTGAACCAACGGACACTGTGATGTTCTCACTTCTCAGCAGCATCATATGTGTGAACAAAAATCATCGAATAATGATTCTTGAGTTAAATATTTTACACACGCTGGTTTACTTCATCACTAGTTCATTTGACTATAATCTCATGTTTTATATGCCCGATTAACAGACTGTTCAGCCTGATACCCAGCTGCTTCTTCCTTCTTTTGTTCTTTCCTTCATTTATTATCTTTCTCCCTTGTCCTCCCTTCCTCTCTCCCTCCCCCTGTCCACTCATGTCAGCCACACTCACTTGTCCTGAGGTGTGGAAGGCAGCTGAGATCATTAGGGGAAATGACTCTTGTGCTGCATACCAGCTCTGATAATAAAACTGTCACAAGGGGGGACAGCGCGATGACTTGCTGAGGGAGAACATGCTTTCTGTCTGAATCGCTCTCTGCCCTTCTCAAATGCTTTACTTCCTCCTCATCTCTTTGTTTTTTTGGCTATATACCGGTAATAATTCTGATGATGCTAAATAAGAAAATGATAATGTAATGTTAAACCATGTTTGGATGTCTGGCTTTCTGAACTATATTACAGTAGCTGTAACTTGGTTAATGTGTCAACAAATGTGAGGCCTAAAGGCAGACACATTCAGAGAACGGGTCAATTCATCATTTCTATATTCTAGGACAATAGTGTCACGGCACATAATGAGGACTCAAGTGCAGACAGTCAGGTGAAGTGAAAAAAGGTTTAATGAACAAACCAAAAAACATCCTCCATCTGTGCTTTTTCAAATAATAGAATAAAGAAAATTGCAATCACTTTTAAGTAAACCAGATTGCTCCATCAGACAAAAACAAATAAAATGTGCAATCACTTTGTTAGAACAATGCAAATAAAGTTATATCTGTGCAAAAAATAACTACAATTTGGCAAAAAATAGCTTATTGCAATTGGCTGCAATTAACCTGTTTTGCACTAAACATCTTTTCAAGATAACAATAAAGTGCAACCTGTGAAAAACTAAACAAAACAAGTTTCATCCTATCCGCAGCTATTTTTCAGACATAAAACACAGACTGGTCTCTCCTCATCTCCTACCGCGTTCACTGTGAAACCCAGAGCAAGATAGGCGTCATCATATGTTCTTCTTGGCCGCTTGGTGTTCGTCTCGGATGCATCGCTTGCGGTTGCTTTTCTGTTCCCGCCAAATGTCTCTTCATTTGGAACACTAAGCCACACATGTGAGTCGCCAAGGATCATGGCCGTCGCGCATGTGCAAGTGTAACCTGTTAACGGCGTAACGTAAACATTTACACGAAAGTACAGGCATTTCGCCATGTATTTATTAATTACTTAAATTTTTTTTTTTTTATAAATAAATTCTGCATTTCCCCCTGCGCCCTACCTGTAATACCACCGCGCCCCACTAGAGGGGCGCGCCCCACAGTTTGAGAGCCACTGCACTAGAGGACCATGCATTCGCTTCGGATAGCTCACACTCAGCTCACACTCGTGTCTACACACACTGGCTGCAGGACCAAACTCTCCAGACTAAAGCAACAACAACACCATAAATGACATCAACTTACCTATCCAAAATGCATACCCCAAACACAGGGTGTGCTGGACGTAACCACTACCACGGCCTCAAACAAATCAAATTTGAATGCAAGAGCCCCCCCTTGTTACAAAGCGGGCCGAATGGCCATGACAAAAGAGGGAGATGCACACAACCAAGCCAATTCATATATTGTTCGTTAATATAAAGTCAACACAAGAGGAAAGCGACTAACAGTGGCATGTAAAGTTTTCAGCAGTTTAAATGAGTGCATGAGTGGAACAGTGTATATGAAATGTTGAAACAAAAACTAAACGTCTGATGAGCCCAGGTGTTGCCACTTTACTGATGACCCTCTACCACACGCACTTTCAATACCTGCAAGGACAGCAGCCACACAAACCAAGTAACGGGCGGACAGGATGGAGAGGGTCGTCATTCTGTTTGGGCCGAATTCAACAAGACGCCATGCTAAGCCGGCGAGGGGACATTGCTGCGCTGTTGGTCTGCTCCAAGCAGGACTCTTCTGTTGACACGGAGCTCTATATGTGCTCAGCTGAATCCGTTCATCTTGGCAGCGCAGGGGTGATGTAGGGGGGTCTCGACGGAGGCGGCCGGAGAAGTGGAGGCAACGTTGCGTTGTTACGCTTTGCCTCAGCTATGCCTCAGCACTGAGGTTGAGCAAGTGAAAGGTGACGGCTGAGCTGGGATTTCTCCTCTTCCAGACGTTTAAAGCACTGAGTGACAGATGAAATCAATCGAAAGAGCTCATCTGTGATGAAGGGGGCTCCCAGGAGATCATCATGGTTCTTCTTTGGCAGTGCTGTGGGTCCCAGACGCACATAGGGAGAGCCCAACGTGGCAAGAGACATCACACGGGCCAATGGCTGTCGCTACTCCCTGAATCAGATCATTGATTTGGCCAATGTTGCGGTCGAGAATGTCAGTCTGAGACAGCGGGCCGGGGTCAACAGCCTGGGTAGTTGCCAGCAAAACACCTAACACACAAGTTGGTACCAGCTGCACCACATGTTGACTCAGTTGAAATATTTAGGAAAAATGTTCTAGTGTTATCCCGTCATGAAGCAGCGGGGGTAGAAGCTTCCTGCTCTCTGACCAGCCGGCTGACTGTGGAAGTGGACTGCGAGGCCGGAGCAGGCACCAGCAATGAGGCCGGGACATGATGGTTACTGACAAGGTTCTTTAAGCGGCAATTACATTCAAAATGAAATGGCTAGCGGTGTGTGCTGCCTGTGTAGTCTGCGTGTATTCGGGTTGGCACGACCTGATTGGCTGGCTATGCTTATGCAAATTTTCAGTGGGCGAATGCGTGCTCGTGATTGCAGGAGAGTATTAACCATAGAGTCCAGTCGAGGGCGGAGCCTTTGTGACTTAGAACGGATTCTATTTTAATTAATATACAAAATGTCTCATGTTTCACTTGAGCTATACGTGCGTAGCATCGACCTACTCTAGAGTCCACTTTATCATGTTTTCTCCACTGGAAGGGCACTCATTCATGTTTTCTTGCATATTGGGCCACCAGAGGGCACTTGTATCATGTATCATGTATCATTTACTTCAAGTTTTTACTTTGATTTCTTCTGATGAAAATATATTTTTTATTGTAAGTAATATTTTATTTACCTTGTTTTATTCCTCTGTTTCTTTGGTGTTGTTTGTTTGGTTGCTTTTTCTGCCTGATATCCTGGAACTGACTGTTGTGCTACTTATTAACTTGAGTTAATGAATAAGTAAAAGAGTTGTGTAAAGCCTCTTTTAGTATCTGTAAAGGAAACGTTAATGATTAATAAATGCTGATCATGAATACCATTGAAAGGACTAAGAAACTTTGCACTCAGCATATCGTGGTGTTTCCATTGTAGGTCACTGGTAAACACATAACACATGAAATGTAAATAGTGGAAGCAAGTGATGAACTACACAAACATCACCACACAAGGTTTGTTGGGATCATACAGTGACATTGAAACAGGGAAGATATTCACCAGAGATCGGCTGGATGAGGATAACAGTTGAAATGAAACACAATCTTTATTATTGTGGAGATTGTCTGAGTTTATTGTTTGAATGTAACTTTTCCTGAACTTCCAAAATAAATCAGGCATGTCTGACTTGAGTTGATGAGGAGCACCTGAAGGCACCATTAACTTGAACTTCTCTGTGCTGCGGGGGCAGGATTGTGTCATTTTGGGAGGAGGTGCAGTCGGTCCACAAGAGTTCAGCCCTCTGCAGGCCAAACATTTGTAGGAGGGATCGCCTGACACTGTCAGGGCCACATTAACCTGTTAGAGGCCCCCGGGTTAAAAATGGGCTTCTAAAAACCTACCACGTGTGCAGTGTGTACAGTTTACAGTTTCTTTGATAGAATACTACCTGGTCTTTGTGCTGTGGTCATTTTGACAAAAGATTTAACCGAGGTAAATACAAGTTACAATCGGGAAATACTGAGGGAAAGGGATACAACATAACACTGACCTAATTGGGCAAAATAAAGCCATGTATTGTTCAGAAGATAGGGATTGAAAGACGTCCATCGATCATATGTGGAGTGAGCAGGTGATCAGAGGAGGTATGTGTGAATTGATCGGAGGCAGTCTGGATATAGTCATCCAATTGATGAAGGGGGATCCCCATTCTGCTTTAGTGACCAATCATGTAGATGAGGACCACAGCACTATTTGCATGGGAGAACTGAACTCACAGGAGTAAATACAATATGAAATATACACCAGTACCACCAATACTACCAGGGGAGGGTGTAACATCCCTCCCCATGAAATCCAACATAGTGGAAGTTATATAACGAACGATAAAGGTCTTAAAGGTGCGGTGTGTGTAAGAGCTGACCTGAATTTAAAAAAAGGATATATCGTTATCAACAGAATGTGAAAAGGTTCCAGTGCTGCTGTTTAGTCAAAGACGTCTATGTATTGGAGATATCTACTGAAACTAGAAAATGCATTTCCTGCTGAAAATGCGTTGGAATGCTGAAAGCTGAAATTAATTGTAAAAAAATTGCTGAAAATTAAGAAATGGGAGACTACCCGTCTGAAAAATGTTGAAGCCCGAAAGCATTTAAACTGCACTGCTGAAACCCCTTCTAGTTGAAATGTCTAACTATGGTTTCTGTAGCTGAAAGTATGAGAAGAAGAAGGCTTTGAAAGTTGAAGAAGTTTAACAGTATTTGAAGATTTTCTCCATAGAGATCCCATTCAAAAGAAAATTGCAAATAGCTTAATCATTCAAAGAATTTAAAGATTACAAATATGAAAAGTCAAAGCACCCCTCTCCTGAAAGAGCTGAACACTTTGATATTCGAACGGTTTCTGTGGCTTAAGAAATGTCAGCAGTAGTGATATTTGTAGTAGTAGTACTAGAAGTTGTAGTTGTAATAGAAGTATTATTAGTAGTAGAAGTATTAGTAGCATTAGAATAAGTAGTAGCAGTAGTGATATTTGTAATAGTAGTAGTAGAAGTTGTAGTTGTAGTAGAAGTATCATTAGTAGTAGAAGTAGTAGTATCAGTAGTCGTAGTAATAGCTGTAGTAGTGGTCGTAGTATTTAATATAACAGTAGTAGTAGTAGTAATGGCAGTATTTGAAGTAGCAGTAATAGCAGTAGTAGTAGTACTAGTAGCAGTCACACTAATAGCTGTAGTAGTATTAGTACTGGTAGTAGCATGAATAGCAGTAGTAGTAGTAGCAGTTGTAGTATAAGTAATAGTAGTAGTGGTAGTAATAGCAGTATTGGTAGTAATAATATTGATGGTAGCAGTAGTAATAGTATAAATATTAGCAGCAGTAGTAGTTGTCGCAGTATTAGTAAGAGCATTAAGTATTTCAACAAAAAAAGCCTAATTTTGAGCTTAATGTTTAAATACAGTTAATCCATGGGGCTTTTATTTTGAAAGGGTGGGGCTGGGTGGGGGAGAGAGGGGAGAGGAGACATAATCAGACAGTATGAAACACACCAACAGAGGTTATTAAATGGCAGTCTTCATCAGAAGCATTTCAGTTATATTTCACTCTGTGGGGCTTTTATTTTGAAATGGGGTGTGGGGGGGGGGGGGGAGATGGACTCATATTGTTAGATTAACACAAACAGGTTATTAAATGACAGGCTTCATCGCAAGCATTTCAGTTATATTTCACTCTGTGGGGCTTTTATTTTGAAATGGGGTGTGGGGGAAGAAGGGGAGAAGAGATGGACTCATATTGTTAGATTAACACAAACAAGTGACAGGCTTCATCACAAGCATTTCAGTTACAATTCACTCTGTGGGGCTTTTATTTTGAAATGGGTTGTGGGGGGGGGGAGAAGGGGAGAAGAGATGGACTCATAATGTTAGATAAACACAAACAGGTTATTAAATGTCAGGCTTCATCGTAGCTGTGGGGCTTTTATTTTAAAATGGGGGGTGTGTGTGTGGGGGGGATCCTCTAAGTCTCTAAGACCTGAATGACTGTATGAGAGAGAGACACAGAGAGAGAAAGAGGGAGAGGAGTGCATGCGTGTCTGTGAGTCTGTGTTTATCAACATCACTAATTAGCTTAATCAGAAACACCTGTGTCCTTGCAGCCTTTTCATGGAGATTAAACAAGGCAAGTTTATTTGTATAGCACATTTCAACAACAAGGTAATTCAAAGTGCTTCACATAAAACCATTAAAAGCATCAAAACACAAGGCAAAAGAAAAGGAGATTTAAAAACAATTAAGAACATTCATTGAAACATTAAAAACTGTCATTAAAACATTAAAAAACAGTGTAAGAAATAAAATGCAGAAATGCAGGAAATTGATTAATATATTAATTGAATCGGGTTCAATTAAAGGCAGCAGCAAACAGAAAAGTCTTCAATCTTGATTTAAAGGAGCTGAGGGTCTCAGCAGACCTGCAGCTTTCTGGACTTTGTTCCAGATATGTGGAGCAGAACAACTGAACGCTGCTTCTCCATGTTTAGTTCTGACTCTGGGAACAGGAAGTAGACCGGTCCCAGACGACCTGAGGGGTCGGGATGGTTCATAAGGTAGCAGCAGATCAGAGATGTATTTTGGCCCTAAACCATTCAGTGCTTTGTAAACCAACAGCCGGATTTTAAAGTCAAGTCTTTGTTGGACAGGAAGCCAGTGCAAAGACCTCAGAACTGGAGTGATGTGATCCACCCTCCTGGTCTTAGTGAGGACTCGAGCTGCAGCGTTCTGAATCAGATGCAGCTTTCTGACTGACTTTTTACAGAGACCTGTAAACACACCGTTACAGTAGTCCAGTCTGCTGGACAGGTTTTTACAAATCCTGTTGAGACAGAAGTCCTCTAATCCTTGATATATTCTTCAGCTGATAGTAGGCTGATTTTGTAATTGTCTTGATATGGCTGTTCAGGTTGAGGTCTGAATCCATAACTACACCTAGATTTCTGGCATGGTTTGTGGGTTTTAACATCAGTGATTGAAGCTGAGCACTGATTTTCAATCGTTCGTCCTTGGTACCAAAAACAATTACTTCTGCTTTATCTTTGTTTAATTGAAGAACATTCTGGCACATCCAGTTGTTGATTTGTTCAATGCAGTTACCCAGCCCTTTTATGGGATAATAGTCCCCTGGTGACATAGTTATGTAGATTTGTGTGTCGTCTGCATAATTATAACGCACTTTGTTGTTTTCCATAACAGGGAAACACCTCTCAAACAAATCCTCAAAACTCCCATAACCGTAGCTCCTATTGTTCCGATATTAATAAATGAGAGGAAGGATGAGTTGAAGAACAGATCCTGTAAAAATTGTGTCTGTAGTGTAAAATATGTGGCTGAACTGGCGATCTAGAAATGGGGTACCGTGTTCTGTGGAAGATGTTTTTGAAGGAAAATTTAACATTGGTCTCTATGGAGCAGAAAGTTGGTTTTCCTCTCAATTAAAGGCTTCTGTGTCAAATGTGGAAATCTGTGGGATTCCAGTCATTTGTCTACGACAAGGACAAGATTAGCTACTTTTAAATCCAGAAATTATGCATGAAGAGTGAAGATTGTGGACTCAGTGGCAAAAGACAAATGTTTTTTTCACAAGAATCTCAAGCTGCTCTTCACTCTAGCGGTGACATCACGCACTCTAAGCTATGCAATACACACCCATTATAAAGTCAGAAAAGGGCTGAAAAAATCATAAGTTATAATGGGACAGTTCAAAAAGTATAAAAGATATGCGTACGGAAGAAATAGTTGAAGAATATAGATTAGGATAACAATAGTTGGAATGCTTGTAAGCGAGTTAAAATTTACCCTAATAACAAAGCATGGGTGACCAAATCTGTTAAGTCCAGCAAAAAGAAACTCGTTTTAAACAGGGAGTAGCCTCTGATCTGCATATAGCTACCAAAGAGCTGAAAATAGAAATTTTAAAAGCAAAACAGAAATATAAAACTGAACTAGAGAAGAAGATGGCTGCAAACAACCTTGGCTCAGCCTGGTCTAGCATGAAAACTATAGCAGGCCTCGGGAATTCAAAGAACAGCAGTCATGTCACTGTGGATGGCTTTAATTCAGATACTGAGTTTGCTAATGCCCTCAATTGTTTTTATATTCGTTTTGATACCTTTGATTTTAGTAATGAAATTCAGGAACTAAATTACAAACTGAAAGACAACCAGCACTTTGACATCGACCAAAAGGATGTGGAGAAAGGCCTTCCTTAAGACGAGAGTAAATAAGAGTCATGGACCCGACAACATCTGTGTCACGGGAGTTCACAGATAGGACCCAAACGGAAGACCACAGGAGACAGAAGTTAATAGAAACAGGTTTTATTTAGCCTGAATAAAGACAGGAAGGTGTGGAGCCCGTGGTCCGACACCAGAGAGGCAGATCGACGGTGTGAGGCCCGTGGCTCGACACCGGAGGGCTGGTAGCTTGACGGCGTGAAGTCCCTGGCTCGATACCAGAGAGTAGGCAGATCGACGGTGTGAGTCCCGTGGCTCGACACCGGAGGGCTGGCAGCTTGACGGCGTGTGTAGTCCGTGTAACACAAGGAGGGCAGAGTGGCGGTGTGTAGTCCGTTACCACGGAGGGCAGAGCGGCGGTGTGTAATCCGTTTAACACAAGGAGGGCAGAAGATGCCACGGGGTTGAAGCGGGTGAAAGACGGTACGACCCGACAACCCCAGACTGCAGGACCAGAGTTTATATAGTGACAGGGGAATCATTAGTGGGACCTGAGTCTGGTGTGTCAGGCTGCAAGAGGTGATCGGCTGGAGTGTCCTCAGCTGTGCACAATCAAGGGTGTGGCCATGGGAGGTGTCTGGAGGCAGAGGACAACACAGAGCACATGGCACACAATAACAAACGGGGGAATGACAGGACACATGAGGAGAGGAGATCAGGGGAAACACACAACGGGTCAGACAGGGATCCTGGATCCTGACAGTACCCCCCCCCTTAAGGAACGGATTCCAGACGTACAACCAGACACAAAAAAGGGTGGGTGGAGGGGGTCCAGAGGAGGGACCTCCCCACAGCTACAAGGCCGACTAGGGTGGGCGGAGGGGGTCTGGAGGAGGGGTGACTGGATCTGACCGGCCACAGACCGCAGAAGGCTTTGGACACAGGTGCTCCGGCGGACGGGCAGACGGGCTCCGGACACGGGTGCTCCGGCGGCCGGCCGGACGGGCAGGAGGGCTCCGGACACGGGTGCTCTGGCGGACGGCCGGACTGCCGAACTTGCTGCCGACACGGGTGCACAGGCGGGCTGGACTCGGCCTCTCTGAGTCGGGGCTCCGGGGAATAAGATGCTAGTCCAGCGGCGGCAGGCCCTGGAGGTCGCTGCTGCTCCGAGACGGCAACTGGAGGTCGATGCTGCTCCGAGGCGGCCACTGGAGGTCGATGCTGCTCCGAGGCGGCCACTGGAGGTCGATGCGGCTCCGGGACGGCAGCGGCGGGAACTGGATGTCGCTGCTGCTCTGGGACGGCAGCGGCCGGGGCTGGAGTTCGCTCCTGCTCTGGGACGGCAGCGGCCGGGGCTGGAGGTCGCTGCTGCTCTGGGACGGCAGCGGCGGGAACTGGAGGTTGCTGCTGCTCTGGGACGGCAGCGGCCGGGGCTGGGAGAGGCTGCGGCTCGGAGGCGGCGGCCGGGTCTGGGAGAGGCTGCGGCTCGGAGGCGGCGGCCGGCACTGGAGGTCGCTGCAGTTCGGAGACGGCGGCGGCCGGGACTGGAGGTCGCTGCGGCGCTGAGGCGGCAGGAACTGGAGCTGGCTGCGGCGCAGAGGTGGCAGGAACTGGAGCTGGCTGCGGCGCAGAGGCGGCAGGAACTGGAGCTGGCGCAGAGGCAGCAGCCAGATACGGTGTCGGCCGGAATGCCGGAGTCGGCCGGACCACTGAGTGTTCCGCAACACTTGCTTGGCCCTGTTTCCGGCTGAGAAGGCACATAGCCACATAATCAGAGTCCACCAGAGGGTCAAAAACCCTCATCAAATCCTCCACAAAGTCCACATAACACACAGTATTAGGCCGATCAAAACCTAACGTTCTCGTGGCCCAGTCCAAAGCCCTTCCCCGCAGTAATCCCACCACGTAGGACACCTTGGACCCGTCCGAGGCAAAAGTCTGAGGCTGATGGTCAAATACCCGTTGGCATAGCACCTGGAAGCCCTGGCACCTCCCCAGTGTTCCGTCATAGGGCCCCGGAGCCGGCACGGGGGATTCCCAGACCGGCGGAGCGAGGACAGGAGGGAATAGTGCGGGTGCTGGAACTGGTGGAGACTTGACTGTCCGGGCTAGCTCCTGCACGAAACAGCCAATCCGAGAAACTTCAGCAGCGAAACTTCTCATCTCCTCCAGCAGACTGTTAGTTCTGTACAGCGTAGCTGCTCCTGTGGTTGCTGGGTCCATTATGGTCAGGTCGTTCTGTCACGGGAGTTCACAGGTAGGACCACAGGAGACAGAAGTTAATATTAACAGGTTTTATTTAGAATGTGTGAAGGTGTGGAGCCCGTGGTCCGACACCAGAGTTTATATAGTGACAGGGGAATCATTAGTGGGACCTGAGTCTGGTGTGTCAGGCTGCAGGAGGTGATCGGCTGGAGTGTCCTCAGCTGTGCACAATCAAGGGTGTGGCCATGGGAGGTGTCTGGAGGCAGAGGACAACATAGAGCACATGGCACACAATAACAAACGGGGGAATGACAGGACACATGAGGAGAGGAGATCAGGGCAAACACACAACGGGTCAGACAGGGATCCTGGATCCTGACAATCTGTGGTCGTTTACTAAAATCTTGTGCAAAAGAACTGAGTCCTGTATTCCACTACATTTTTAATAAATCTTTACAGGCACAGCATGTACCTAAGGTCTGGAAGGATGCTGTGGTAGTCCCTGTTCCTAAATCCAGTTGCCCCAAAAGTCTAAATGATTTTAGACCGGTCGCTCTCACATCAATTTTAATGAAAACTTTTGAAAAACTGGTAAGGTCAGAAATTGAGTGATGAGTCCTATCTTCAGCTGAACATCTCTAAAACCAAAGACATGACAGTTCATTTTAGAAGATGAGCCCACACACATGAAGGCATATCCATTAAGGGTCAGACAGTGGATTGTGTTGAGTCTTACAAATATCTTGGGACAATTATCGACTCAAAACTGAACTTTGAAGCAAACTGTGTAGCTGTGTGCAAAAAGGGGCACCAACGTTTGTTTTGTTTGAGGAAACTGTTGATGACCTTATTTTATGGTGCTTTTATTGAATCCATTTGATCCTTTTCTTTGGTGTCATGGTTTGGAAACCTGTCTTTAAAGAACAGGAACTCTCTGTATCAAATTGTGAAATGGTCTAGCAGGCTGATTGGGGAGTCACAGCTTGGCCTAGAGTCCTTGTACACCAGACAGTTGCAACAGATCACCGGCTCCATTTTAAAGGACGACTCCCACCCTTTGCACAGGGAATTTCAGCTTCTTCCTTCTAAACGGAGGTATATGGTCCCATGGTGCAGAAAAAAGCGCTATAAAAACAGCTTTGTTCCAGCAGCCATCACGCAGGTGAACAAATCATAGCATAGTGCACAGATGCTATAGAAACGTGTGTGTACTTATTTATTTTACTTATTGATTGACTGATTTTTAGCCTTGTGTACTTTCATCATGTTTGTCTTGTTGTCTGTGCTGTTTGTAATGTCTGTCGAGATGGATGCCTCTCTCTCTATTTGCAAACCAAGTCTACCTACGGGTACAAATAAAAGGAACCTGAACCTGCTTAACAGCATTCCAACAATAAAGATTTGAAGAACAATAGTTGGAATGCTTAACAGCATTCCAACAATGAGCATGCTAAACAGCTAAACCTGTCCCATCCTGTCCTGTAATACTTGTACCTTGAGAGGCGATAGTGGGTCACCACAGACCCAGCGCTCCATAATAGTACAAACCAGCTGACACACAATGAGCATGGAGCTTTTGGGGCCCCTGGGGGCAGTCGTTCATTTTGGCTGGTCGTTAATCCAGCAACACTAAGAGCCAGATCCATTATAGAGGCCATGTAACCAGGCACTGTATTTATCCACAGGTCTTTGGCCTAATGAGTGATAAGAAATCCCATGTGCTTATAATAATTACTCAAATGAGCAGATCATTATTCACAGGTGGACTGCGGGAGATGTCATGGAGTCAAAAGGTTTCTGTGGTTTCAAATGGCTTCCAGGGGACTCGTTGGCTTCAGATTAGTGTCTCACCTTCATGAGTGCAGGGTGAGTGTGAGTGGCTATTCATGTAAACACTGGGATACTTTCTGTTCCTGTAGTGTTGTTGCCAGAGCATTAGTCACTTAACTGTAGCCAGAGGTAATACCATTGATATCTGTCAGGACGCAGTGGGAGGCCACCGGGGGGGGGGGGGGGTCACTAAAGAGGTTTTAATGACATTGTAAGCCAGGGGTGTCAAACTCATTTCCACTCCGGGCCACATCAGCATCACGGTCGCCCTCAAAGTGCCGGTTGTAACTGTAAGACTGTATAACTAACTTCTCCCTAACATATTGTTAAATAACTCTCTCTGCATTTGATTATTGTTTATTTAAGTGTAAAAATGTTGTACATGCAGTTATATAAATGAAAAATGATATTTAAACACATTTCTGTTATTATAACATAAATCATTTTAATTGAGGGTTAAGAAACCCACATTACTCTATCAAAGATCAAACTATTAAAGAAAATAACAAAGACAAATATCAAACACAAGTTATTACATTAACTTTGTTCAAAGCTGTTTGTGTCACCTCTCTGCATCACTAATGTTCCTCCCTGTCGTCGTCCTGTGCATGGCAGCTACATCCAAGAGCTGCTCACTGAGAGTCAGGTCTGATAAACATGGATAGATGCTCTGTATCCTTGTTGTCTGTGCTTTCATCAACAGTTAATTAAAACCACAAGTACCTGCTCGTCTCTAAGCTAGCTGTGTTGTTAGATTGCTGCTAGTTCATGAACTCGGTCTGCGATGGTGTTTCTTCACAAACTGACATTTGTAAAAGTCTGTATCTGGTCGGAGCACTGCTCGCATACCTTTAGCATGCACTGGGCTGTAGCTGTGTAAATATATTCTGCTGTGATTGCAGTCTGCCTTTTAATTCTTGGACAATTTGATGTTTTTCTTGGAGGCTAAATTTAGCTCCGTGTTTGGTGTCAAAATGCCGACGTGAATTGTATCCTTCATCACCGACACGCCTCATAACACAGAAGACAGACACGTTTCTCTCCTTGAAGCACAAACATGTATTCGCTTTCCCATCTTTCATTACATTTTCTTCCCTCTGCATCAATTTTTCTCTTCGTGGACATTTTGGGATTATTTGTCGATCTTTTTCAATCGTTGGAAAACCGCTTTTCGGGCTGTTGCCTCTCCTGTCCACCTGTTGTGATAGTTTTAATGTCGGTACACAGACAACATGCTATCTCATAATTTCAACTTTCTATCTCATAATTTCGACCATGGGGATAGTTTTATTTTCAAGTCTAACTTTTAATTATTTTTCCAAAAAAAAAAAAAAAGAAATCTTTTTTTTATTTTTTATTTTTTTTTGCTGGCGGATTCGCGGGCCACATAAAATGACGTGGCGGGCCGGATTCGGCCCGCGGGCCTTGAGTTTGACACATGTGTTGTAAGCAGTTCTTTGCATCCGTGTGAGAACTATGTCTTGGAGGCATAGAGTTACACACTTGAACATATTTTGATGTGGTGTCGTTGCTTTGGAGAAACATAAACTTAAACTGATTCCCGTCATTGTTCATGTCATTCTGTATGTCCACAAACTGGACCCATACACACGTGTTAATGTGTGGAGGCATGTCAGAGCGAGGGAGCTGCCTCACACGATCTAAGTACTTGGTCCGAGCTGCACTTGAACTGGCGACCCCAACAGATGGTGTTTTGCAGCGATACAGCTGGAATGTCATTTTTAAAAAAGTATTTTACATTTCCATGGTGATGATAACTAACCTGTTTTATTCATATGAATATTGAATTAATCTTGAACACTTCAGGGTCTCCATTAATACTGTCACATATACTATCTAGCTTTATTTCCATACCTCTAAAATACAGAAATCAACTGATGATCCAAGGGCTGATATTGGTGCTGTGTCCTAAATATACGTATTGATTCAATATGTTTCAACATTTACCAAATATTTACAGATAAATAGCGTTGTCTTTTTTGTAAAGTAAATGACAACATTGAGTCAGAAAGATGAAGAAGATAAGAAACTAATTACAAGTCACAAAGGTAGAATGAATGTAGTGGACTAGAGGAGCAGCTAATCTCTAACACGTATCAAACCCATTATTAACAGAAGTTAGTTAGAGGCCATAATAAAGATTCTAATTGACAGCGCCATACTCTATGACTCATTTTAACAGCTTGATTATATCTACTATCACTAATCTGTATCCACGCTGACAAGTCTGTGAAATGGAAATGTCTGGATTAAATATGTTTCATTACGGTATAACACTAGTTCTTATTGTAAAGAAACACCTGTTCCAGTGACCAGTAACAAAGCAAAAGTGACAGAAAAAACGTCTTTTTTAGGTGATCAGTGTTAAAAATAGCATGAGCAAATATATATGCAACACCATCATTGCTGTGCAAAAATAGCCTTATCTGTGTACAGGTCGCACTAGAGCGGTCACATTTACAACATATGCATGCTAGTCTTTCCACAGCCGGCGGGAAGGGGAAGGCATGATGTAATGGCGTGGCAGTCTGGGATCAGTCTAGGACAGGAATAGACATCGGGGCTGATGGACGCCATGAAGGTTAAAATGGTGTTTTGCTGCAGCTTCAGCCATGAGCAAGGTGGATCAGAGCTGTGGACCTGTTCTGCTGTAATGTGAAGCCACTATGTAACAATATGTAGCTTTTCCAATTCATTAGGTGTATACAATCTTTATATAGAGACCCAACTGCTAGAATAAAGATCAATGGCCATCTGACAGGTAGTTTTAAGCTGTTTAGAGGCACTCGCCAGGGCTGCTGCCTTAGCCCCTCCCTTTTTGCAATATTCATAGAGCCTCTGGCTCAGGCTATCAGACAAAACAAAGAGCTGAAAGGGATCAATATAGCAAAGGAGGAACATATAATAGGACTTTTTGCAGATGACATTACTACCTATCTCCAAAATCCCAACTCAACAATTCCCAAAGTTATGACAATTTTGGCTGACTATGGTCGGATGTCGGGCTATAAACTGAATATTACAAAAACACAGGTACTCTCTCTTAACTACATACCAAGTAAGGCAATTCGGCAGAAATATAAACTGAAGTGGGAAGCAAAATCAATAAAATACTTGGGAGTGCTAATCACTGAGGAAATGAACAAAATATATGAAACAAACTACAATATAATAAACGACAGGATACAGAAAGATATAACAAAATGGTCAACACTAGTACTGGACTTTAGCTCAAGAATTGAGGTGGTGAAAATGAATGTACTGCCAAGTTTGCTCTACCTCTTATTCTTATCATTATCAGTCAGAATCTCAGTTTACAGCATGGGACAAACAGATATCCCGGTTTATCTGGGCAGGAGCAAGGCCAAGGGTCAAATTTAAGACACTCCAAATTGACAAGGAAAATGGAGGTCTAGCACTGCCAAACCTCAGAGAATACTACTACACGGCCCAACTGAGGCAAGGCAAGGCAAGTTTATTTGTATAGCACATTTCAACAGCAAGGTAATTCAAAGTGCTTCACATAAAACCATTAAAAGCAACAAAACATAAGGCAAAAGAAAAGGAGATTTAAAAACAATTAAGAACATTCATTGCATTAAAACATAAAAAAAAAAAAACTGTAAGAAATAAAATGCAGTAGTAAAATGCAGAAATGCAGGAAATTGATTAATATATTAATTGAATCGGGTTCAATTAAAGGCAGCAGCAAACAGAAAGTCTTCAGTGTTGATTTAAAGGAGCTGAGGGTCTCAGCAGACCTGCAGCTTTCTGGACTTTGTTCCAGATATGTGGAGCAGAACAACTGAACGCTGCTTCTCCATGTTTAGTTCTGACTCTGGGAACAGGAAGTAGACCGGTCCCAGACGACCTGAGGGGTCGGGATGGTTCATAAGGTAGCAGCAGATCAGAGATGTATTTCGGCCCTAAACCATTCAGTGCTTTGTAAACCAACAGCCGGATTTTAAAGTCAAGTCTTTGTTGGACAGGAAGCCAGTGCAAAGACCTCAGAACTGGAGTTAATGTGATCCACCCTCCTGGTCTTAGTGAGGACTCGAGCTGCAGCGTTCTGACTGACTTTTTACAGAGACCTGTAAACACACCGTTACAGTAGTCCAGTCTGCTGGACAGGTTTTTACAAATCCTGTTGAGACAGAAGTCCTCTAATCCTTGATATATTCTTCAGCTGATAGTAGGCTGATTTTGTAATTGTCTTGATATGGCTGTTCAGGTTGAGGTCTGAATCCATAACTACACCTAGATTTCTGGCTTGTTTGTGGGTTTTAACATCAGTGATTGAAGCTGAGCGCTGATTTTCAATCGCTCGTCCTTGGTACCAAAAACAATTACTTCTGTTTTATCTTTCTTTAATTGAAGAACATTCTGGCACATCCAGTTGTTGATTTGTTCAATGCAGTTACCCAGCCCTTGTATGGGATTATAGTCCCCTGGTGACATAGTTATGTAGATTTGTGTGTCGTCTGCATAATTATGATAACGCACTTTGTTGTTTTGAGGTTGGTACATTGTTTATTGGTGCTCTCAGAAGGTAATGAAGTGATTGAAGTGCTGACAGGTGTGTGCAAACAAACCCCCTCAAAGTTGGTTTCCAAACTGTACAGGAGTTTACAAAAACAAAACGGAAGAAACACACTATCTGTAAAACTGAAATGGGAAGTAGAACTGAACGTTGAACTGTCAAAGAGTGATTGGCATTCCATGTGTAGAACGCAACAAACATCCACCAGCTCTAGAAGATGGAGGGAATTCGGTTGGAAGAACTTAATCCGCTTTTTTATAACACCCCACATAAAATATAAACAGTTGGGTAAAGAGCAGCCATGCTGGAGACAGTGTGGGCATATGAATGCTAACCACTCACACATCTTCTGGACATGTATAAAAATACAAGCAGTCTCGGACAGAGTTATTCAGACTCTGGAGGAGATTCTATGGTACAAGATTCCCAGGGACCCCCGGATTGTGTTCCTGGGAATGATACCTAACGACATAATTCAAAAAAAGGACTTCTACCTCTTCAAAATCCTGACACTCGCTTGTAAAAAGGCAATCACAAGGAGCTGGTTGAAAAATGACCCTCCAAGTCAAGGACAGTGGCTGGACATTGTGGAGGAAATATATTCTATGGAGAAATTGACTCTTTTTCTAAGGATCAAAGCAGGGATCCATGATCAACGCTGGAGAAATGGACTGTTTACAAAGGAAAAGATGAGTAATGTTCTCAGGTGACCTGAAAAGAAAATAATAGAACAATGTTTGTTAAGAGTGAATGGTGACCCCCTTTTATTATATATTAATTTAATTTACTTTATTTTATTTTATTTATATATATATTTTTTATTTTTTTTATTTTTTCACTTTTATGTCTGTTTGTTTGTTTTTTGTCATTAACGATGTTTTGTCGCGTTTTTTGTTCACAAATGATAATTTCCAAACGATCGCATATTGAATTTTGGTGATTTCAGTCACCAGAGTCATTTTCTTTACAGACATCATCAATGGGTTACCTGATGTAGACCAGGACAACAGACATCATCATGAGGTTACCTGATGTAGACCAGGACCCCAGACATCATCATGAGGTTACCTGATGTAGACCAGGACCACAGACATCATCATGAGGTTACCTGATGTAGACCAGGGCCCCAGACATCATCATGAAGTTACCTGATGTAGACCAGGACCACAGACATCATCATGAGGTTATCTGATGTAGACCAGGACCACAGACATCATCATGAGGTTACCTGATGTAGACCAGGACCACAGACATCATCATTAGGTTACCTGATGTAGACCAGGACCACAGACATCATCATTAGGTTACCAGATGTAGACCAGGACCACAGACATCATCATTAGGTTACCTGATGTAGACCAGGACCACAGACATCATCATTAGGTTACCTGATGTAGACCAGGACCACAGACATCATCATGAAGTTACCTGATGTAGACCAGGGCCACAGACATCATCATGAGGTTACCTGATGTAGACCAGGGCCACAGACATCATCATGAGGTTACCTGATGTAGACCAGGGCCACAGACATCATCATGAGGTTACCTGATGTAGACCAGGACCACAGACATCATCATGAGGTTACCTGATGTAGACCAGGACCACAGACATCATCATGAGGTTACCTGATGTAGACCAGGACCACAGACATCATCATGAGGTTATCTGATGTAGACCAGGGCCACAGACATCATCATGAGGTTTCCTGATGTAGACCAGGGCCACAGACATCATCATGAGGTTACCTGATGTAGACCAGGACCCCAGACATCATCATGAGGTTATCTGATGTAGACCAGGGCCACAGACATCATCATGAGGTTACCTGATGTAGACCAGGGCCACAGACATCATCATTAGGTTACCTGATGTAGACCAGGACCACAGACATCATCATGAGATTATCTGATGTAGACCAGGGCCACAGACATCATCATGAGGTTATCTGATGTAGACCAGGGCCACAGACATCATCATGAGGTTATCTGATGTAGACCAGGGCCACAGACATCATCATGAGGTTACCTGATGTAGACCAGGGCCCCAGACATCATCATGAGGTTATCTGATGTAGACCAGGGCCACAGACATCATCATGAGGTTACCTGATGTAGACCAGGACCACAGACATCATCATGAGGTTACCTGATGTAGACCAGGACCCCAGACATCATCATGAGGTTACCTGATGTAGACCAGGGCCCCAGACATCATCATGAAGTTACCTGATGTAGACCAGGACCACAGACATCATCATGAGGTTATCTGATGTAGACCAGGGCCCCAGACATCATCATGAGGTTACCTGATGTAGACCAGGACCCCAGACATCATCAATAGGTTACCTGATGTAGACCAGGACCCCAGACATCATCAATAGGTTACCTGATGTAGACCAGGGCCCCAGACATCATCATGAGGTTACCTGATGTAGACCAGGGCCACAGACATCATCATGAAGTTACCAGATGTAGACCAGGACCACAGACATCATCATTAGGTTACCTGATGTAGACCAGGACCACAGACATCATCATTAGGTTACCTGATGTAGACCAGGACCACAGACATCATCATGAGGTTACCTGATGTAGACCAGGACCACAGACATCATCATGAGGTTACCTGATGTAGACCAGGGCCCCAGACATCATCATGAGGTTACCTGATGTAGACCAGGACCCCAGACATCATCATGAGGTTATCTGATGTAGACCAGGGCCACAGACATCATCATGAGGTTACCTGATGTAGACCAGGGCCACAGACATCATGATGAGGTTACCTGATGTAGACCAGGGCCACAGACATCATCATGAGGATATCTGATGTAGACCAGGGCCACAGACATCATCATGAGGTTACCTGATGTAGACCAGGGCCACAGACATCATGATGAGGTTACCTGATGTAGACCAGGGCCACAGACATCATCATTAGGTTACCTGATGTAGAACAGGACCACAGACATCATGATGAGGTTACCTGATGTAGACCAGGGCCACATACATCATCATTAGGTTATCTGATGTAGACCAGGGCCAAAGACATCATCATGAGGTTACCTGATGTAGACCAGGGCCCCAGACATCATCATGAGGTTATCTGATGTAGACCAGGGCCACAGACATCATCATGAGGTTACCTGATGTAGACCAGGACCACAGACATCATCATTAGGTTACCAGATGTAGACCAGGACCACAGACATCATCATTAGGTTACCTGATGTAGACCAGGACCACAGACATCATCATTAGGTTACCTGATGTAGACCAGGACCACAGACATCATCATGAGGTTACCTGATGTAGGCCAGGACCACAGACATCATCATGAGGTTACCTGATGTAGACCAGGGCCCCAGACATCATCATGAGGTTACCTGATGTAGACCAGGGCCCCAGACATCATCATGAGGTTACCTGATGTAGACAAGGGCCCCAGACATCATCATGAGGTTACCTGATGTAGACCAGGGCCCCAGACATCATCATGAGGTTACCTAATGTAGACCAGGGCCCCAGACATCATCATTAGGTTACCTGATGTAGACCAGGGCCCCAGACATCATCATGAGGTTACCTCATGTAGACCAGGGCCCCAGACATCATCATTAGGTTACCTGATGTAGACCAGGGCCCCAGACATCATCATGAGGTTACCTGATGTAGACCAGGACCCCAGACATCATCATGAGGTTATCTGATGTAGACCAGGGCCACACACATCATCATGAGGTTACCTGATGTAGACCAGGGCCACAGACATCATGATGAGGTTACCTGATGTAGACCAGGACCACAGACATCATCATGAGGTTATCTGATGTAGACCAGGGCCACAGACATCATCATGAGGTTACCTGATGTAGACCAGGGCCCCAGACATCATCATGAGGTTATCTGATGTAGACCAGGGCCACAGACATCATCATGAGGTTACCTGATGTAGACCAGGACCACAGACATCATCAATAGGTTACCTGATGTAGACCAGGACCACAGACATCATCATGAGGTTACCTGATGTAGACCAGGACCACAGACATCATCATGAAGTTACCTGATGTAGACCAGGGCCACAGACATCATCATGAGGTTACCTGATGTAGACCAGGGCCCCAGACATCATCATGAAGTTACCTGATGTAGACCAGGACCCCAGACATCATCATGAGGTTACCTGATGTAGACCAGGGCCCCAGACATTATCATGAGGTTACCTGATGTAGACCAGGGCCACAGACATCATCATGAAGTTACCTGATGTAGACCAGGACCACAGACATCATCATGAAGTTACCTGATGTAGACCAGGACCCCAGACATCATCATGAGGTTACCTGATGTAGACCAGGACCACAGACATCATCAATAGGTTACCTGATGTAGACCAGGACCACAGACATCATCATGAGGTTACCTGATGTAGACCAGGACCACAGACATCATC
Organism: Ophthalmolycus amberensis; assembly: GCA_024529925.1. Taxonomy (NCBI): domain Eukaryota; kingdom Metazoa; phylum Chordata; class Actinopteri; order Perciformes; family Zoarcidae; genus Ophthalmolycus; species Ophthalmolycus amberensis. The sequence goes on from JAFEUB010001242.1 coordinate 32,612, forward strand.
ATGAGGTTACCTGATGTAGACCAGGACCACAGACATCATTATGAAGTTACCTGATGTAGACCAGGGCCACAGACATCATCATGAAGTTACCTGATGTAGACCAGGGCCACAGACATCATCATGAGGTTACCTGATGTAGACCAGGGCCCCAGACATCATCATGAAGTTACCTGATGTAGACCAGGACCCCAGACATCATCATGAGGTTACCTGATGTAGACCAGGACCACATACATCATCATTAGGTTACCTGATGTAGACCAGGACCACAGACATCATCATTAGGTTACCAGATGTAGACCAGGACCACAGACATCATCATTAGGTTACCTGATGTAGACCAGGACCACAGACATCATCATTAGGTTACCTGATGTAGACCAGGACCACAGACATCATCATGAGGTTATCTGATGTAGACCAGGGCCACAGACATCATCATGATGTTACCTGATGTAGACCAGGGCCCCAGACATCATCATGAGGTTATCTGATGTAGACCAGGGCCACAGACATCATCATGAGGTTACCTGATGTAGACCAGGACCACAGACATCATCAATAGGTTACCTGATGTAGACCAGGACCACAGACATCATCATGAGGTTACCTAATGTAGACCAGGGCCCCAGACATCATCATTAGGTTACCTGATGTAGACCAGGACCACAGACATCATCATTAGGTTACCTGATGTAGACCAGGACCACAGACATCATCATTAGGTTACCTGATGTAGACCAGGACCACAGACATCATCATGAGGTTACCTGATGTAGACCAGGACCACATACATCATCATGAGGTTACCTGATGTAGACCAGGGCCCCAGACATCATCATGAGGTTACCTGATGTAGACCAGGGCCCCAGACATCATCATTAGGTTACCTGATGTAGACCAGGGCCCCAGACATCATCATGAGGTTACCTGATGTAGACCAGGACCCCAGACATCATCATGAGGTTATCTGATGTAGACCAGGGCCACAGACATCATCATGAGGTTACCTGATGTAGACCAGGGCCACAGACATCATGATGAGGTTACCTGATGTAGACCAGGGCCACAGACATCATCATGAGGTTATCTGATGTAGACCAGGGCCACAGACATCATCATGAGGTTACCTGATGTAGACCAGGGCCACAGACATCATGATGAGGTTACCTGATGTAGACCAGGGCCACAGACATCATCATTAGGTTACCTGATGTAGACCAGGACCACAGACATCATCATGAGGTTACCTGATGTAGGCCAGGACCACAGACATCATCATGAGGTTACCTGATGTAGACCAGGGCCCCAGACATCATCATGAGGTTACCTGATGTAGACCAGGGCCCCAGACATCATCATGAGGTTATCTGATGTAGACCAGGGCTACAGACATCATCATGAGGTTACCTGATGTAGACCAGGACCACAGACATCATCATTAGGTTACCAGATGTAGACCAGGACCCCAGACATCATCATTAGGTTACCTGATGTAGACCAGGACCACAGACATCATCATTAGGTTACCTGATGTAGACCAGGACCACAGACATCATCATGAGGTTACCTGATGTAGACCAGGACCACAGACATCATCATGAGGTTACCTGATGTAGACCAGGGCCCCAGACATCATCATGAGGTTACCTGATGTAGGCCAGGACCACAGACATCATCATGAGGTTACCTGATGTAGACCAGGGCCCCAGACATCATCATGAGGTTACCTGATGTAGACCAGGGCCCCAGACATCATCATGAGGTTACCTGATGTAGACCAGGGCCCCAGACATCATCATGAGGTTACCTGATGTAGACCAGGCCCCCAGACATCATCATGAGGTTACCTAATGTAGACCAGGGCCCCAGACATCATCATTAGGTTACCTGATGTAGACCAGGACCACAGACATCATCATTAGGTTACCTGATGTAGACCAGGACCACAGACATCATCATTAGGTTACCTGATGTAGACCAGGACCACAGACATCATCATGAGGTTACCTGATGTAGACCAGGACCACATACATCATCATGAGGTTACCTGATGTAGACCAGGGCCCCAGACATCATCATGAGGTTACCTGATGTAGACCAGGGCCCCAGACATCATCATGAGGTTACCTGATGTAGACCAGGGCCCCAGACATCATCATTAGGTTACCTGATGTAGACCAGGGCCCCAGACATCATCATGAGGTTACCTGATGTAGACCAGGACCCCAGACATCATCATGAGGTTATCTGATGTAGACCAGGGCCACAGACATCATCATGAGGTTACCTGATGTAGACCAGGGCCACAGACATCATGATGAGGTTACCTGATGTAGACCAGGGCCACAGACATCATCATGAGGTTATCTGATGTAGACCAGGGCCACAGACATCATCATGAGGTTACCTGATGTAGACCAGGGCCACAGACATCATGATGAGGTTACCTGATGTAGACCAGGGCCACAGACATCATCATTAGGTTACCTGATGTAGACCAGGACCACAGACATCATCATGAGGTTACCTGATGTTGACCAGGACCACATACATCATCATGAGGTTACCTGATGTAGACCAGGGCCCCAGACATCATCATGAGGTTACCTGATGTAGACCAGGGCCCCAGACATCATCATGAGGTTACCTGATGTAGACCAGGGCCCCAGACATCATCATTAGGTTACCTGATGTAGACCAGGGCCCCAGACATCATCATGAGGTTACCTGATGTAGACCAGGACCCCAGACATCATCATGAGGTTATCTGATGTAGACCAGGGCCACAGACATCATCATGAGGTTACCTGATGTAGACCAGGGCCACAGACATCATGATGAGGTTACCTGATGTAGACCAGGGCCACAGACATCATCATTAGGTTACCTGATGTAGACCAGGACCACAGACATCATCATGAGGTTACCTGATGTAGGCCAGGACCACAGACATCATCATGAGGTTACCTGATGTAGACCAGGGCCCCAGACATCATCATGAGGTTACCTGATGTAGACCAGGGCCCCAGACATCATCATGAGGTTATCTGATGTAGACCAGGGCTACAGACATCATCATGAGGTTACCTGATGTAGACCAGGACCACAGACATCATCATTAGGTTACCAGATGTAGACCAGGACCCCAGACATCATCATTAGGTTACCTGATGTAGACCAGGACCACAGACATCATCATTAGGTTACCTGATGTAGACCAGGACCACAGACATCATCATGAGGTTACCTGATGTAGACCAGGACCACAGACATCATCATGAGGTTACCTGATGTAGACCAGGGCCCCAGACATCATCATGAGGTTACCTGATGTAGGCCAGGACCACAGACATCATCATGAGGTTACCTGATGTAGACCAGGGCCCCAGACATCATCATGAGGTTACCTGATGTAGACCAGGGCCCCAGACATCATCATGAGGTTACCTGATGTAGACCAGGGCCCCAGACATCATCATGAGGTTACCTGATGTAGACCAGGCCCCCAGACATCATCATGAGGTTACCTAATGTAGACCAGGGCCCCAGACATCATCATTAGGTTACCTGATGTAGACCAGGACCACAGACATCATCATTAGGTTACCTGATGTAGACCAGGACCACAGACATCATCATTAGGTTACCTGATGTAGACCAGGACCACAGACATCATCATGAGGTTACCTGATGTAGACCAGGACCACATACATCATCATGAGGTTACCTGATGTAGACCAGGGCCCCAGACATCATCATGAGGTTACCTGATGTAGACCAGGGCCCCAGACATCATCATGAGGTTACCTGATGTAGACCAGGGCCCCAGACATCATCATTAGGTTACCTGATGTAGACCAGGGCCCCAGACATCATCATGAGGTTACCTGATGTAGACCAGGACCCCAGACATCATCATGAGGTTATCTGATGTAGACCAGGGCCACAGACATCATCATGAGGTTACCTGATGTAGACCAGGGCCACAGACATCATGATGAGGTTACCTGATGTAGACCAGGGCCACAGACATCATCATGAGGTTATCTGATGTAGACCAGGGCCACAGACATCATCATGAGGTTACCTGATGTAGACCAGGGCCACAGACATCATGATGAGGTTACCTGATGTAGACCAGGGCCACAGACATCATCATTAGGTTACCTGATGTAGACCAGGACCACAGACATCATCATGAGGTTACCTGATGTTGACCAGGACCACATACATCATCATGAGGTTACCTGATGTAGACCAGGGCCCCAGACATCATCATGAGGTTACCTGATGTAGACCAGGGCCCCAGACATCATCATGAGGTTACCTGATGTAGACCAGGGCCCCAGACATCATCATTAGGTTACCTGATGTAGACCAGGGCCCCAGACATCATCATGAGGTTACCTGATGTAGACCAGGACCCCAGACATCATCATGAGGTTATCTGATGTAGACCAGGGCCACAGACATCATCATGAGGTTACCTGATGTAGACCAGGGCCACAGACATCATCATTAGGTTACCTGATGTAGACCAGGACCACAGACATCATCATGAGGTTACCTGATGTAGGCCAGGACCACAGACATCATCATGAGGTTACCTGATGTAGACCAGGGCCCCAGACATCATCATGAGGTTACCTGATGTAGACCAGGGCCCCAGACATCATCATGAGGTTATCTGATGTAGACCAGGGCTACAGACATCATCATGAGGTTACCTGATGTAGACCAGGACCACAGACATCATCATTAGGTTACCAGATGTAGACCAGGACCCCAGACATCATCATTAGGTTACCTGATGTAGACCAGGACCACAGACATCATCATTAGGTTACCTGATGTAGACCAGGACCACAGACATCATCATTAGGTTACCTGATGTAGACCAGGACCACAGACATCATCATTAGGTTACCTGATGTAGACCAGGACCACAGACATCATCATGAGGTTACCTGATGTAGACCAGGACCACAGACATCATCATGAGGTTACCTGATGTAGACCAGGGCCCCAGACATCATCATGAGGTTACCTGATGTAGGCCAGGACCACAGACATCATCATGAGGTTACCTGATGTAGACCAGGGCCCCAGACATCATCATGAGGTTACCTGATGTAGACCAGGGCCCCAGACATCATCATGAGGTTACCTGATGTAGACCAGGGCCCCAGACATCATCATGAGGTTACCTGATGTAGACCAGGGCCCCAGACATCATCATGAGGTTACCTAATGTAGACCAGGGCCCCAGACATCATCATTAGGTTACCTGATGTAGACCAGCACCACAGACATCATCATTAGGTTACCTGATGTAGACCAGGACCACAGACATCATCATTAGGTTACCTGATGTAGACCAGGACCACAGACATCATCATGAGGTTACCTGATGTAGACCAGGACCACATACATCATCATGAGGTTACCTGATGTAGACCAGGGCCCCAGACATCATCATGAGGTTACCTGATGTAGACCAGGGCCCCAGACATCATCATGAGGTTACCTGATGTAGACCAGGGCCCCAGACATCATCATTAGGTTACCTGATGTAGACCAGGGCCCCAGACATCATCATGAGGTTACCTGATGTAGACCAGGACCCCAGACATCATCATGAGGTTATCTGATGTAGACCAGGGCCACAGACATCATCATGAGGTTACCTGATGTAGACCAGGGCCACAGACATCATGATGAGGTTACCTGATGTAGACCAGGGCCACAGACATCATCATGAGGTTATCTGATGTAGACCAGGGCCACAGACATCATCATGAGGTTACCTGATGTAGACCAGGGCCACAGACATCATGATGAGGTTACCTGATGTAGACCAGGGCCACAGACATCATCATTAGGTTACCTGATGTAGACCAGGACCACAGACATCATCATTAGGTTACCAGATGTAGACCAGGACCCCAGACATCATCATTAGGTTACCTGATGTAGACCAGGACCACAGACATCATCATTAGGTTACCTGATGTAGACCAGGACCACAGACATCATCATTAGGTTACCTGATGTAGACCAGGACCACAGACATCATCATGAGGTTACCTGATGTAGGCCAGGACCACAGACATCATCATGAGGTTACCTGATGTAGACCAGGGCCCCAGACATCATCATGAGGTTACCTGATGTAGACCAGGGCCCCAGACATCATCATGAGGTTACCTGATGTAGACCAGGGCCCCAGACATCATCATGAGGTTACCTAATGTAGACCAGGGCCCCAGACATCATCATTAGGTTACCTGATGTAGACCAGGGCCACAGACATCATGATGAGGTTACCTGATGTAGACCAGGGCCACAGACATCATCATGAGGTTATCTGATGTAGACCAGGGCCACAGACATCATCATGAGGTTACCTGATGTAGACCAGGGCCACAGACATCATGATGAGGTTACCTGATGTAGACCAGGGCCACAGACATCATCATTAGGTTACCTGATGTAGACCAGGGCCCCAGACATCATCATGAGGTTACCTGATGTAGACCAGGGCCCCAGACATCATCATGAGGTTACCTGATGTAGACCAGGGCCCCAGACATCATCATGAGGTTACCTGATGTAGACCAGGACCCCAGACATCATCATGAGGTTATCTGATGTAGAGCAGGGCCACAGACATCATCATGAGGTTACCTGATGAAGACCAGGGCCACAGACATCATGATGAGGTTACCTGATGTAGACCAGGGCCACAGACATCATCATGAGGTTACCTGATGTAGACCAGGGCCACAGACATCATGATGAGGTTACCTGATGTAGACCAGGGCCACAGACATCATCATTAGGTTACCTGATGTAGAACAGGACCACAGACATCATGATGATGTTACCTGATGTAGACCAGGGCCCCAGACATCATCATTAGGTTACCTGATGTAGACCAGGGCCCCAGACATCATCATGAGGTTACCTGATGTAGACCAGGACCCCAGACATCATCATGAGGTTACCTGATGTAGACCAGGGCCACAGACATCATCATTAGGTTACCTGATGTAGAACAGGACCACAGACATCATGATGAGGTAACCTGATGTAGACCAGGGCCACAGACATCATCATTAGGTTATCTGATGTAGACCAGGGCCACAGACATCATGATGAGGTTACCTGATGTAGACCAGGGCCACAGACATCATCATTAGGTTACCTGATGTAGAACAGGACCACAGACATCATGATGATGTTACCTGATGTAGACCAGGGCCCCAGACATCATCATTAGGTTACCTGATGTAGACCAGGGCCCCAGACATCATCATGAGGTTACCTGATGTAGACCAGGACCCCAGACATCATCATGAGGTTACCTGATGTAGACCAGGGCCACAGACATCATCATTAGGTTACCTGATGTAGAACAGGACCACAGACATCATGATGAGGTAACCTGATGTAGACCAGGGCCACAGACATCATCATTAGGTTATCTGATGTAGACCAGGGCCACAGACATCATCATGAGGTTACCTGATGTAGACCAGGGCCCCAGACATCATCATGAGGTTATCTGATGTAGACCAGGGCCCCATACATCATCATTAGGTTACCTGATGTAGACCAGGGCCCCAGACATCATCATGAGGTTACCTGATGTAGACCAGGACCCCAGACATCATCATGAGGTTATCTGATGTAGACCAGGGCCACAGACATCATCATGAGGTTACCTGATGTAGACCAGGGCCACAGACATCATGATGAGGTTACCTGATGTAGACCAGGGCCCCAGACATCATCATTAGGTTACCTGATGTAGACCAGGACCACAGACATCATCATTAGGTTACCTGATGTAGACCAGGACCACAGACATCATCATGAGGTTACCTGATGTAGACCAGGACCACAGACATCATCATGAGGTTACCTGATGTAGACCAGGGCCCCAGACATCATCATGAGGTTATCTGATGTAGACCAGGGCCACAGACATCATCATGAGGTTACCTGATGTAGACCAGGGCCACAGACATCATGATGAGGTTACCTGATGTAGACCAGGGCCACAGACATCATCATGAGGTTACCTGATGTAGACCAGGGCCACAGACATCATCATGAGGTTACCTGATGTAGACCAGGGCCACAGACATCATCATGAGGTTACCTCATGTAGACCAGGGCCACAGACATCATCATGAGGTTACCTGATGTAGACCAGGGCCCCAGACATCATCATGAGGTTATCTGATGTAGACCAGGGCCACAGACATCATCATGAGGTTACCTGATGTAGACCAGGACCACAGACATCATCAATAGGTTACCTGATGTAGACCAGGACCACAGACATCATCATGAGGTTACCTGATGTAGACCAGGACCACAGACATCATCATGAAGTTACCTGATGTAGACCAGGGCCACAGACATCATCATGAGGTTACCTGATGTAGACCAGGGCCCCAGACATCATCATGAAGTTACCTGATGTAGACCAGGACCCCAGACATCATCATGAGGTTACCTGATGTAGACCAGGGCCCCAGACATCATCATGAGGTTACCTGATGTAGACCAGGGCCACAGACATCATCATGAAGTTACCTGATGTAGACCAGGACCACAGACATCATCATGAAGTTACCTGATGTAGACCAGGACCCCAGACATCATCATGAGGTTACCTGATGTAGACCAGGACCACAGACATCATCAATAGGTTACCTGATGTAGACCAGGACCACAGACATCATCATGAGGTTACCTGATGTAGACCAGGACCACAGACATCATCATGAGGTTACCTGATGTAGACCAGGACCACAGACATCATTATGAAGTTACCTGATGTAGACCAGGGCCACAGACATCATCATGAAGTTACCTGATGTAGACCAGGGCCACAGACATCATCATGAGGTTACCTGATGTAGACCAGGGCCCCAGACATCATCATGAAGTTACCTGATGTAGACCAGGACCCCAGACATCATCATGAGGTTACCTGATGTAGACCAGGACCACATACATCATCATTAGGTTACCTGATGTAGACCAGGACCACAGACATCATCATTAGGTTACCAGATGTAGACCAGGACCACAGACATCATCATTAGGTTACCTGATGTAGACCAGGACCACAGACATCATCATTAGGTTACCTGATGTAGACCAGGACCACAGACATCATCATGAGGTTATCTGATGTAGACCAGGGCCACAGACATCATCATGATGTTACCTGATGTAGACCAGGGCCCCAGACATCATCATGAGGTTATCTGATGTAGACCAGGGCCACAGACATCATCATGAGGTTACCTGATGTAGACCAGGACCACAGACATCATCAATAGGTTACCTGATGTAGACCAGGACCACAGACATCATCATGAGGTTACCTAATGTAGACCAGGGCCCCAGACATCATCATTAGGTTACCTGATGTAGACCAGGACCACAGACATCATCATTAGGTTACCTGATGTAGACCAGGACCACAGACATCATCATTAGGTTACCTGATGTAGACCAGGACCACAGACATCATCATGAGGTTACCTGATGTAGACCAGGACCACATACATCATCATGAGGTTACCTGATGTAGACCAGGGCCCCAGACATCATCATGAGGTTACCTGATGTAGACCAGGGCCCCAGACATCATCATTAGGTTACCTGATGTAGACCAGGGCCCCAGACATCATCATGAGGTTACCTGATGTAGACCAGGACCCCAGACATCATCATGAGGTTATCTGATGTAGACCAGGGCCACAGACATCATCATGAGGTTACCTGATGTAGACCAGGGCCACAGACATCATGATGAGGTTACCTGATGTAGACCAGGGCCACAGACATCATCATGAGGTTATCTGATGTAGACCAGGGCCACAGACATCATCATGAGGTTACCTGATGTAGACCAGGGCCACAGACATCATGATGAGGTTACCTGATGTAGACCAGGGCCACAGACATCATCATTAGGTTACCTGATGTAGACCAGGACCACAGACATCATCATGAGGTTACCTGATGTAGGCCAGGACCACAGACATCATCATGAGGTTACCTGATGTAGACCAGGGCCCCAGACATCATCATGAGGTTACCTGATGTAGACCAGGGCCCCAGACATCATCATGAGGTTATCTGATGTAGACCAGGGCTACAGACATCATCATGAGGTTACCTGATGTAGACCAGGACCACAGACATCATCATTAGGTTACCAGATGTAGACCAGGACCCCAGACATCATCATTAGGTTACCTGATGTAGACCAGGACCACAGACATCATCATTAGGTTACCTGATGTAGACCAGGACCACAGACATCATCATGAGGTTACCTGATGTAGACCAGGACCACAGACATCATCATGAGGTTACCTGATGTAGACCAGGGCCCCAGACATCATCATGAGGTTACCTGATGTAGGCCAGGACCACAGACATCATCATGAGGTTACCTGATGTAGACCAGGGCCCCAGACATCATCATGAGGTTACCTGATGTAGACCAGGACCACAGACATCATCAATAGGTTACCTGATGTAGACCAGGACCACAGACATCATCATTAGGTTACCTGATGTAGACCAGGACCACAGACATCATCATTAGGTTACCTGATGTAGACCAGGACCACAGACATCATCATGAGGTTACCTGATGTAGACCAGGACCACATACATCATCATGAGGTTACCTGATGTAGACCAGGGCCCCAGACATCATCATGAGGTTACCTGATGTAGACCAGGGCCCCAGACATCATCATTAGGTTACCTGATGTAGACCAGGGCCCCAGACATCATCATGAGGTTACCTGATGTAGACCAGGACCCCAGACATCATCATGAGGTTATCTGATGTAGACCAGGGCCACAGACATCATCATGAGGTTACCTGATGTAGACCAGGGCCACAGACATCATGATGAGGTTACCTGATGTAGACCAGGGCCACAGACATCATCATGAGGTTATCTGATGTAGACCAGGGCCACAGACATCATCATGAGGTTACCTGATGTAGACCAGGGCCACAGACATCATGATGAGGTTACCTGATGTAGACCAGGGCCACAGACATCATCATTAGGTTACCTGATGTAGACCAGGACCACAGACATCATCATGAGGTTACCTGATGTAGGCCAGGACCACAGACATCATCATGAGGTTACCTGATGTAGACCAGGGCCCCAGACATCATCATGAGGTTACCTGATGTAGACCAGGGCCCCAGACATCATCATGAGGTTATCTGATGTAGACCAGGGCTACAGACATCATCATGAGGTTACCTGATGTAGACCAGGACCACAGACATCATCATTAGGTTACCAGATGTAGACCAGGACCCCAGACATCATCATTAGGTTACCTGATGTAGACCAGGACCACAGACATCATCATTAGGTTACCTGATGTAGACCAGGACCACAGACATCATCATGAGGTTACCTGATGTAGACCAGGACCACAGACATCATCATGAGGTTACCTGATGTAGACCAGGGCCCCAGACATCATCATGAGGTTACCTGATGTAGGCCAGGACCACAGACATCATCATGAGGTTACCTGATGTAGACCAGGGCCCCAGACATCATCATGAGGTTACCTGATGTAGACCAGGGCCCCAGACATCATCATGAGGTTACCTGATGTAGACCAGGGCCCCAGACATCATCATGAGGTTACCTGATGTAGACCAGGCCCCCAGACATCATCATGAGGTTACCTGATGTAGACCAGGGCCACAGACATCATCATGAGGTTACCTGATGTAGACCAGGGCCACAGACATCATCATGAGGTTACCTCATGTAGACCAGGGCCACAGACATCATCATGAGGTTACCTGATGTAGACCAGGGCCCCAGACATCATCATGAGGTTATCTGATGTAGACCAGGGCCACAGACATCATCATGAGGTTACCTGATGTAGACCAGGACCACAGACATCATCAATAGGTTACCTGATGTAGACCAGGACCACAGACATCATCATGAGGTTACCTGATGTAGACCAGGACCACAGACATCATCATGAAGTTACCTGATGTAGACCAGGGCCACAGACATCATCATGAGGTTACCTGATGTAGACCAGGGCCCCAGACATCATCATGAAGTTACCTGATGTAGACCAGGACCCCAGACATCATCATGAGGTTACCTGATGTAGACCAGGGCCCCAGACATCATCATGAGGTTACCTGATGTAGACCAGGGCCACAGACATCATCATGAAGTTACCTGATGTAGACCAGGACCACAGACATCATCATGAAGTTACCTGATGTAGACCAGGACCCCAGACATCATCATGAGGTTACCTGATGTAGACCAGGACCACAGACATCATCAATAGGTTACCTGATGTAGACCAGGACCACAGACATCATCATGAGGTTACCTGATGTAGACCAGGACCACAGACATCATCATGAGGTTACCTGATGTAGACCAGGACCACAGACATCATTATGAAGTTACCTGATGTAGACCAGGGCCACAGACATCATCATGAAGTTACCTGATGTAGACCAGGGCCACAGACATCATCATGAGGTTACCTGATGTAGACCAGGGCCCCAGACATCATCATGAAGTTACCTGATGTAGACCAGGACCCCAGACATCATCATGAGGTTACCTGATGTAGACCAGGACCACATACATCATCATTAGGTTACCTGATGTAGACCAGGACCACAGACATCATCATTAGGTTACCAGATGTAGACCAGGACCACAGACATCATCATTAGGTTACCTGATGTAGACCAGGACCACAGACATCATCATTAGGTTACCTGATGTAGACCAGGACCACAGACATCATCATGAGGTTATCTGATGTAGACCAGGGCCACAGACATCATCATGATGTTACCTGATGTAGACCAGGGCCCCAGACATCATCATGAGGTTATCTGATGTAGACCAGGGCCACAGACATCATCATGAGGTTACCTGATGTAGACCAGGACCACAGACATCATCAATAGGTTACCTGATGTAGACCAGGACCACAGACATCATCATGAGGTTACCTAATGTAGACCAGGGCCCCAGACATCATCATTAGGTTACCTGATGTAGACCAGGACCACAGACATCATCATTAGGTTACCTGATGTAGACCAGGACCACAGACATCATCATTAGGTTACCTGATGTAGACCAGGACCACAGACATCATCATGAGGTTACCTGATGTAGACCAGGACCACATACATCATCATGAGGTTACCTGATGTAGACCAGGGCCCCAGACATCATCATGAGGTTACCTGATGTAGACCAGGGCCCCAGACATCATCATTAGGTTACCTGATGTAGACCAGGGCCCCAGACATCATCATGAGGTTACCTGATGTAGACCAGGACCCCAGACATCATCATGAGGTTATCTGATGTAGACCAGGGCCACAGACATCATCATGAGGTTACCTGATGTAGACCAGGGCCACAGACATCATGATGAGGTTACCTGATGTAGACCAGGGCCACAGACATCATCATGAGGTTATCTGATGTAGACCAGGGCCACAGACATCATCATGAGGTTACCTGATGTAGACCAGGGCCACAGACATCATGATGAGGTTACCTGATGTAGACCAGGGCCACAGACATCATCATTAGGTTACCTGATGTAGACCAGGACCACAGACATCATCATGAGGTTACCTGATGTAGGCCAGGACCACAGACATCATCATGAGGTTACCTGATGTAGACCAGGGCCCCAGACATCATCATGAGGTTACCTGATGTAGACCAGGGCCCCAGACATCATCATGAGGTTATCTGATGTAGACCAGGGCTACAGACATCATCATGAGGTTACCTGATGTAGACCAGGACCACAGACATCATCATTAGGTTACCAGATGTAGACCAGGACCCCAGACATCATCATTAGGTTACCTGATGTAGACCAGGACCACAGACATCATCATTAGGTTACCTGATGTAGACCAGGACCACAGACATCATCATGAGGTTACCTGATGTAGACCAGGACCACAGACATCATCATGAGGTTACCTGATGTAGACCAGGGCCCCAGACATCATCATGAGGTTACCTGATGTAGGCCAGGACCACAGACATCATCATGAGGTTACCTGATGTAGACCAGGGCCCCAGACATCATCATGAGGTTACCTGATGTAGACCAGGACCACAGACATCATCAATAGGTTACCTGATGTAGACCAGGACCACAGACATCATCATGAGGTTACCTAATGTAGACCAGGGCCCCAGACATCATCATTAGGTTACCTGATGTAGACCAGGACCACAGACATCATCATTAGGTTACCTGATGTAGACCAGGACCACAGACATCATCATTAGGTTACCTGATGTAGACCAGGACCACAGACATCATCATGAGGTTACCTGATGTAGACCAGGACCACATACATCATCATGAGGTTACCTGATGTAGACCAGGGCCCCAGACATCATCATGAGGTTATCTGATGTAGACCAGGGCCACAGACATCATCATGAGGTTACCTGATGTAGACCAGGGCCACAGACATCATGATGAGGTTACCTGATGTAGACCAGGGCCACAGACATCATCATTAGGTTACCTGATGTAGACCAGGACCACAGACATCATCATGAGGTTACCTGATGTAGGACCAGGACCACAGACATCATCATGAGGTTACCTGATGTAGACCAGGGCCCCAGACATCATCATGAGGTTACCTGATGTAGACCAGGGCCACAGACATCATCATGAGGTTATCTGATGTAGACCAGGGCCTACAGACATCATCATGAGGTTACCTGATGTAGACCAGGGACCACAGACATCATCATTAGGTTACCAGATGTAGACCAGGACCCCAGACATCATCATTAGGTTACCTGATGTAGACCAGGACCACAGACATCATCATTAGGTTACCTGATGTAGACCAGGACCACAGACATCATCATGAGGTTACCTGATGTAGACCAGGACCACAGACATCATCATGAGGTTACCTGATGTAGACCAGGGCCCCAGACATCATCATGAGGTTACCTGATGTAGGCCAGGACCACAGACATCATCATGAGGTTACCTGATGTAGACCAGGGCCCCAGACATCATCATGAGGTTACCTGATGTAGACCAGGGCCCCAGACATCATCATGAGGTTACCTGATGTAGACCAGGGCCCCAGACATCATCATGAGGTTACCTGATGTAGACCAGGCCCCCAGACATCATCATGAGGTTACCTAATGTAGACCAGGGCCCCAGACATCATCATTAGGTTACCTGATGTAGACCAGGACCACAGACATCATCATTAGGTTACCTGATGTAGACCAGGACCACAGACATCATCATTAGGTTACCTGATGTAGACCAGGACCACAGACATCATCATGAGGTTACCTGATGTAGACCAGGACCACATACATCATCATGAGGTTACCTGATGTAGACCAGGGCCCCAGACATCATCATGAGGTTACCTGATGTAGACCAGGGCCCCAGACATCATCATGAGGTTACCTGATGTAGACCAGGGCCCCAGACATCATCATTAGGTTACCTGATGTAGACCAGGGCCCCAGACATCATCATGAGGTTACCTGATGTAGACCAGGACCCCAGACATCATCATGAGGTTATCTGATGTAGACCAGGGCCACAGACATCATCATGAGGTTACCTGATGTAGACCAGGGCCACAGACATCATGATGAGGTTACCTGATGTAGACCAGGGCCACAGACATCATCATGAGGTTATCTGATGTAGACCAGGGCCACAGACATCATCATGAGGTTACCTGATGTAGACCAGGGCCACAGACATCATGATGAGGTTACCTGATGTAGACCAGGGCCACAGACATCATCATTAGGTTACCTGATGTAGACCAGGACCACAGACATCATCATGAGGTTACCTGATGTTGACCAGGACCACATACATCATCATGAGGTTACCTGATGTAGACCAGGGCCCCAGACATCATCATGAGGTTACCTGATGTAGACCAGGGCCCCAGACATCATCATGAGGTTACCTGATGTAGACCAGGGCCCCAGACATCATCATTAGGTTACCTGATGTAGACCAGGGCCCCAGACATCATCATGAGGTTACCTGATGTAGACCAGGACCCCAGACATCATCATGAGGTTATCTGATGTAGACCAGGGCCACAGACATCATCATGAGGTTACCTGATGTAGACCAGGGCCACAGACATCATCATTAGGTTACCTGATGTAGACCAGGACCACAGACATCATCATGAGGTTACCTGATGTAGGCCAGGACCACAGACATCATCATGAGGTTACCTGATGTAGACCAGGGCCCCAGACATCATCATGAGGTTACCTGATGTAGACCAGGGCCCCAGACATCATCATGAGGTTATCTGATGTAGACCAGGGCTACAGACATCATCATGAGGTTACCTGATGTAGACCAGGACCACAGACATCATCATTAGGTTACCAGATGTAGACCAGGACCCCAGACATCATCATTAGGTTACCTGATGTAGACCAGGACCACAGACATCATCATTAGGTTACCTGATGTAGACCAGGACCACAGACATCATCATTAGGTTACCTGATGTAGACCAGGACCACAGACATCATCATTAGGTTACCTGATGTAGACCAGGACCACAGACATCATCATGAGGTTACCTGATGTAGACCAGGACCACAGACATCATCATGAGGTTACCTGATGTAGACCAGGGCCCCAGACATCATCATGAGGTTACCTGATGTAGGCCAGGACCACAGACATCATCATGAGGTTACCTGATGTAGACCAGGGCCCCAGACATCATCATGAGGTTACCTGATGTAGACCAGGGCCCCAGACATCATCATGAGGTTACCTGATGTAGACCAGGGCCCCAGACATCATCATGAGGTTACCTGATGTAGACCAGGGCCCCAGACATCATCATGAGGTTACCTAATGTAGACTAGGGCCCCAGACATCATCATTAGGTTACCTGATGTAGACCAGGACCACAGACATCATCATTAGGTTACCTGATGTAGACCAGGACCACAGACATCATCATTAGGTTACCTGATGTAGACCAGGACCACAGACATCATCATGAGGTTACCTGATGTAGACCAGGACCACATACATCATCATGAGGTTACCTGATGTAGACCAGGGCCCCAGACATCATCATGAGGTTACCTGATGTAGACCAGGGCCCCAGACATCATCATGAGGTTACCTGATGTAGACCAGGGCCCCAGACATCATCATTAGGTTACCTGATGTAGACCAGGACCACAGACATCATCATTAGGTTACCAGATGTAGACCAGGACCCCAGACATCATCATTAGGTTACCTGATGTAGACCAGGACCACAGACATCATCATTAGGTTACCTGATGTAGACCAGGACCACAGACATCATCATTAGGTTACCTGATGTAGACCAGGACCACAGACATCATCATGAGGTTACCTGATGTAGGCCAGGACCACAGACATCATCATGAGGTTACCTGATGTAGACCAGGGCCCCAGACATCATCATGAGGTTACCTGATGTAGACCAGGGCCCCAGACATCATCATGAGGTTACCTAATGTAGACCAGGGCCCCAGACATCATCATTAGGTTACCTGATGTAGACCAGGGCCACAGACATCATGATGAGGTTACCTGATGTAGACCAGGGCCACAGACATCATCATGAGGTTATCTGATGTAGACCAGGGCCACAGACATCATCATGAGGTTACCTGATGTAGACCAGGGCCACAGACATCATGATGAGGTTACCTGATGTAGACCAGGGCCACAGACATCATCATTAGGTTACCTGATGTAGACCAGGGCCCCAGACATCATCATGAGGTTACCTGATGTAGACCAGGGCCCCAGACATCATCATGAGGTTACCTGATGTAGACCAGGGCCCCAGACATCATCATTAGGTTACCTGATGTAGACCAGGGCCCCAGACATCATCATGAGGTTACCTGATGTAGACCAGGACCCCAGACATCATCATGAGGTTATCTGATGTAGAGCAGGGCCACAGACATCATCATGAGGTTACCTGATGAAGACCAGGGCCACAGACATCATGATGAGGTTACCTGATGTAGACCAGGGCCACAGACATCATCATGAGGTTACCTGATGTAGACCAGGGCCACAGACATCATGATGAGGTTACCTGATGTAGACCAGGGCCACAGACATCATCATGAGGTTATCTGATGTAGACCAGGGCCACAGACATCATCATGAGGTTACCTGATGTAGACCAGGGCCACAGACATCATGATGAGGTTACCTGATGTAGACCAGGGCCACAGACATCATCATTAGGTTACCTGATGTAGACCAGGACCACAGACATCATCATGAGGTTACCTGATGTAGGCCAGGACCACAGACATCATCATGAGGTTACCTGATGTAGACCAGGGCCCCAGACATCATCATGAGGTTACCTGATGTAGACCAGGGCCCCAGACATCATCATGAGGTTATCTGATGTAGACCAGGGCTACAGACATCATCATGAGGTTACCTGATGTAGACCAGGACCACAGACATCATCATTAGGTTACCAGATGTAGACCAGGACCCCAGACATCATCATTAGGTTACCTGATGTAGACCAGGACCACAGACATCATCATTAGGTTACCTGATGTAGACCAGGACCACAGACATCATCATGAGGTTACCTGATGTAGACCAGGACCACAGACATCATCATGAGGTTACCTGATGTAGACCAGGGCCCCAGACATCATCATGAGGTTACCTGATGTAGGACCAGGACCACAGACATCATCATGAGGTTACCTGATGTAGACCAGGGCCCCAGACATCATCATGAGGTTACCTGATGTAGACCAGGGCCCCAGACATCATCATGAGGTTACCTGATGTAGACCAGGGCCCCAGACATCATCATGAGGTTACCTGATGTAGACCAGGCCCCAGACATCATCATGAGGTTACCTGATGTAGACCAGGGCCCCAGACATCATCATTAGGTTACCTGATGTAGACCAGGACCACAGACATCATCATTAGGTTACCTGATGTAGACCAGGACCACAGACATCATCATTAGGTTACCTGATGTAGACCAGGACCACAGACATCATCATGAGGTTACCTGATGTAGACCAGGACCACATACATCATCATGAGGTTACCTGATGTAGACCAGGGCCCCAGACATCATCATGAGGTTACCTGATGTAGACCAGGGCCCCAGACATCATCATGAGGTTACCTGATGTAGACCAGGGCCCCAGACATCATCATTAGGTTACCTGATGTAGACCAGGGCCCCAGACATCATCATGAGGTTACCTGATGTAGACCAGGACCCCAGACATCATCATGAGGTTATCTGATGTAGACCAGGGCCACAGACATCATCATGAGGTTACCTGATGTAGACCAGGGCCACAGACATCATCATGAGGTTACCTGATGTAGACCAGGGCCACAGACATCATCATGAGGTTACCTGATGTAGACCAGGGCCACAGACATCATCATGAGGTTACCTGATGTAGACCAGGGCCACAGACATCATCATGAGGTTACCTGATGTAGACCAGGGCCACAGACATCATCATTAGGTTACCTGATGTAGACCAGGACCACAGACATCATCATGAGGTTACCTGATGTAGACCAGGGACCACATACATCATCATGAGGTTACCTGATGTAGACCAGGGCCCCAGACATCATCATGAGGTTACCTGATGTAGACCAGGGCCCCAGACATCATCATGAGGTTACCTGATGTAGACCAGGGCCCCAGACATCATCATTAGGTTACCTGATGTAGACCAGGGCCCCAGACATCATCATGAGGTTACCTGATGTAGACCAGGACCCCAGACATCATCATGAGGTTATCTGATGTAGACCAGGGCCACAGACATCATCATGAGGTTACCTGATGTAGACCAGGGCCACAGACATCATCATTAGGTTACCTGATGTAGACCAGGACCACAGACATCATCATGAGGTTACCTGATGTAGGACCAGGACCACAGACATCATCATGAGGTTACCTGATGTAGACCAGGGCCCCAGACATCATCATGAGGTTACCTGATGTAGACCAGGGCCCCAGACATCATCATGAGGTTATCTGATGTAGACCAGGGCTACAGACATCATCATGAGGTTACCTGATGTAGACCAGGACCACAGACATCATCATTAGGTTACCTGATGTAGACCAGGACCCCAGACATCATCATTAGGTTACCTGATGTAGACCAGGACCACAGACATCATCATTAGGTTACCTGATGTAGACCAGGACCACAGACATCATCATTAGGTTACCTGATGTAGACCAGGACCACAGACATCATCATTAGGTTACCTGATGTAGACCAGGACCACAGACATCATCATGAGGTTACCTGATGTAGACCAGGACCACAGACATCATCATGAGGTTACCTGATGTAGACCAGGGCCCCAGACATCATCATGAGGTTACCTGATGTAGACCAGGGCCCACAGACATCATCATGAGGTTACCTGATGTAGACCAGGGCCCCAGACATCATCATGAGGTTACCTGATGTAGACCAGGGCCCCAGACATCATCATGAGGTTACCTGATGTAGACCAGGGCCCCAGACATCATCATGAGGTTACCTGATGTAGACCAGGGCCCCAGACATCATCATGAGGTTACCTGATGTAGACCAGGGCCACAGACATCATCATTAGGTTACCTGATGTAGACCAGGACCACAGACATCATCATTAGGTTACCTGATGTAGACCAGGACCACAGACATCATCATGAGGTTACCTGATGTAGACCAGGACCACAGACATCATCATGAGGTTACCTGATGTAGACCAGGGACCACAGACATCATCATGAGGTTACCTGATGTAGACCAGGGCCCCAGACATCATCATGAGGTTACCTGATGTAGACCAGGGCCCCAGACATCATCATGAGGTTACCTGATGTAGACCAG
Organism: Ophthalmolycus amberensis; assembly: GCA_024529925.1. Lineage (NCBI taxonomy): Eukaryota > Metazoa > Chordata > Actinopteri > Perciformes > Zoarcidae > Ophthalmolycus > Ophthalmolycus amberensis. The sequence goes on from JAFEUB010001242.1 coordinate 53,683, forward strand.
GGCCCCAGACATCATCATGAGGTTACCTGATGTAGACCAGGGCCCCAGACATCATCATGAGGTTACCTGATGTAGACCAGGGACCCCAGACATCATCATGAGGTTATCTGATGTAGACCAGGGCCACAGACATCATCATGAGGTTACCTGATGTAGACCAGGGCCACAGACATCATCATGAGGTTACCTGATGTAGACCAGGGCCACAGACATCATCATGAGGTTACCTGATGTAGACCAGGGCCACAGACATCATCATGAGGTTACCTGATGTAGACCAGGGCCACAGACATCATCATGAGGTTACCTGATGTAGACCAGGGCCACAGACATCATCATTAGGTTACCTGATGTAGACCAGGACCACAGACATCATCATTAGGTTACCTGATGTAGACCAGGACCCCAGACATCATCATTAGGTTACCTGATGTAGACCAGGACCACAGACATCATCATTAGGTTACCTGATGTAGACCAGGACCACAGACATCATCATGAGGTTACCTGATGTAGACCAGGACCACAGACATCATCATGAGGTTACCTGATGTAGACCAGGGCCACAGACATCATCATGAGGTTACCTGATGTAGACCAGGGCCCCAGACATCATCATGAGGTTACCTGATGTAGACCAGGGCCCCAGACATCATCATGAGGTTACCTGATGTAGACCAGGGCCACAGACATCATCATGAGGTTACCTGATGTAGACCAGGGCCACAGACATCATCATGAGGTTACCTGATGTAGACCAGGGCCACAGACATCATCATGAGGTTACCTGATGTAGACCAGGGCCACAGACATCATCATGAGGTTACCTGATGTAGACCAGGGCCACAGACATCATCATGAGGTTACCTGATGTAGACCAGGGCCACAGACATCATCATGAGGTTACCTGATGTAGACCAGGGCCCCAGACATCATCATGAGGTTACCTGATGTAGACCAGGGCCCCAGACATCATCATGAGGTTACCTGATGTAGACCAGGGCCCCAGACATCATCATGAGGTTACCTGATGTAGACCAGGGCCACAGACATCATCATGAGGTTACCTGATGTAGACCAGGGACCACAGACATCATCATGAGGTTACCTGATGTAGACCAGGGCCACAGACATCATCATGAGGTTACCTGATGTAGACCAGGGCCACAGACATCATCATGAGGTTACCTGATGTAGACCAGGGCCACAGACATCATCATGAGGTTACCTGATGTAGACCAGGGCCACAGACATCATCATGAGGTTACCTGATGTAGACCAGGGCCACAGACATCATCATGAGGTTACCTGATGTAGACCAGGGCCACAGACATCATCATGAGGTTACCTGATGTAGACCAGGGCCCCAGACATCATCATGAGGTTACCTGATGTAGACCAGGGCCCCAGACATCATCATGAGGTTACCTGATGTAGACCAGGACCACAGACATCATCATGAGGTTACCTGATGTAGACCAGGGCCACAGACATCATCATTAGGTTACCTGATGTAGACCAGGGACCACAGACATCATGATGAGGTTACCTGATGTAGACCAGGGCCACAGACATCATCATTAGGTTACCTGATGTAGACCAGGGCCACAGACATCATCATGAGGTTACCTGATGTAGACCAGGGCCACAGACATCATCATGAGGTTACCTGATGTAGACCAGGGCCACAGACATCATCATGAGGTTACCTGATGTAGACCAGGGCCCCAGACATCATCATGAGGTTACCTGATGTAGACCAGGGCCCCAGACATCATCATGAGGTTACCTGATGTAGACCAGGACCACAGACATCATCATGAGGTTACCTGATGTAGACCAGGGCCACAGACATCATCATGAGGTTACCTGATGTAGACCAGGGCCACAGACATCATCATGAGGTTACCTGATGTAGACCAGGGCCACAGACATCATCATGAGGTTACCTGATGTAGACCAGGGCCCCAGACATCATCATGAGGTTACCTGATGTAGACCAGGGCCCCAGACATCATCATGAGGTTACCTGATGTAGACCAGGGCCCCAGACATCATCATGAGGTTACCTGATGTAGACCAGGGCCCCAGACATCATCATGAGGTTACCTGATGTAGACCAGGGCCACAGACATCATCATGAGGTTACCTGATGTAGACCAGGGACCACAGACATCATCATTAGGTTACCTGATGTAGACCAGGACCACAGACATCATCATGAGGTTACCTGATGTAGACCAGGACCACAGACATCATCATGAGGTTACCTGATGTAGACCAGGGCCACAGACATCATCATGAGGTTACCTGATGTAGACCAGGGCCACAGACATCATCATGAGGTTACCTGATGTAGACCAGGGCCACAGACATCATCATGAGGTTACCTGATGTAGACCAGGGCCACAGACATCATCATGAGGTTACCTGATGTAGACCAGGGCCACAGACATCATCATGAGGTTACCTGATGTAGACCAGGGCCACAGACATCATCATGAGGTTACCTGATGTAGACCAGGGCCACAGACATCATCATGAGGTTACCTGATGTAGACCAGGGCCACAGACATCATCATGAGGTTACCTGATGTAGACCAGGGCCACAGACATCATCATGAGGTTACCTGATGTAGACCAGGGACCACAGACATCATCATGAGGTTACCTGATGTAGACCAGGGCCACAGACATCATCATGAGGTTACCTGATGTAGACCAGGGCCCCAGACATCATCATGAGGTTACCTGATGTAGACCAGGGCCACAGACATCATCATGAGGTTACCTGATGTAGACCAGGACCACAGACATCATCATGAGGTTACCTGATGTAGACCAGGACCACAGACATCATCATTAGGTTACCTGATGTAGACCAGGGACCACAGACATCATCATGAGGTTACCTGATGTAGACCAGGACCACAGACATCATCATGAGGTTACCTGATGTAGACCAGGACCACAGACATCATCATGAGGTTACCTGATGTAGACCAGGGCCCCAGACATCATCATGAGGTTACCTGATGTAGACCAGGGCCCCAGACATCATCATGAGGTTACCTGATGTAGACCAGGGCCCCAGACATCATCATGAGGTTACCTGATGTAGACCAGGGCCCCAGACATCATCATGAGGTTACCTGATGTAGACCAGGGCCCCAGACATCATCATGAGGTTACCTGATGTAGACCAGGGCCCCAGACATCATCATGAGGTTACCTGATGTAGACCAGGGCCCCAGACATCATCATTAGGTTACCTGATGTAGACCAGGACCACAGACATCATCATGAGGTTACCTGATGTAGACCAGGACCACAGACATCATCATTAGGTTACCTGATGTAGACCAGGACCACAGACATCATCATGAGGTTACCTGATGTAGACCAGGACCACAGACATCATCATGAGGTTACCTGATGTAGACCAGGGCCCCAGACATCATCATGAGGTTACCTGATGTAGACCAGGGCCCCAGACATCATCATGAGGTTACCTGATGTAGACCAGGGCCCCAGACATCATCATGAGGTTACCTGATGTAGACCAGGACCCCAGACATCATCATGAGGTTACCTGATGTAGACCAGGGCCACAGACATCATCATTAGGTTACCTGATGTAGACCAGGGACCACAGACATCATCATGAGGTTACCTGATGTAGACCAGGGCCACAGACATCATCATGAGGTTATCTGATGTAGACCAGGGCCACAGACATCATCATGAGGTTACCTGATGTAGACCAGGGCCCCAGACATCATCATGAGGTTACCTGATGTAGACCAGGGCCCAGACATCATCATGAGGTTACCTGATGTAGACCAGGGCCACAGACATCATCATGAGGTTACCTGATGTAGACCAGGACCCCAGACATCATCATGAGGTTACCTGATGTAGACCAGGACCACAGACATCATCATGAGGTTACCTGATGTAGACCAGGGCCACAGACATCATCATGAGGTTACCTGATGTAGACCAGGGCCACAGACATCATCATGAGGTTACCTGATGTAGACCAGGGCCCCAGACATCATCATGAGGTTACCTGATGTAGACCAGGGCCCCAGACATCATCATTAGGTTACCTGATGTAGACCAGGGCCCCAGACATCATCATGAGGTTACCTGATGTAGACCAGGGCCCCAGACATCATCATGAGGTTACCTGATGTAGACCAGGGCCACAGACATCATCATGAGGTTACCTGATGTAGACCAGGGCCCCAGACATCATCATTAGGTTACCTGATGTAGACCAGGGCCACAGACATCATCATGAGGTTACCTGATGTAGACCAGGACCACAGACATCATCATGAGGTTACCTGATGTAGACCAGGGCCACAGACATCATCATGAGGTTACCTGATGTAGACCAGGGCCCCAGACATCATCATGAGGTTATCTGATGTAGACCAGGGCCCCAGACATCATCATGAGGTTACCTGATGTAGACCAGGGCCACAGACATCATCATGAGGTTACCTGATGTAGACCAGGGCCACAGACATCATCATGAGGTTACCTGATGTAGACCAGGGCCACAGACATCATCATGAGGTTACCTGATGTAGACCAGGGCCACAGACATCATCATGAGGTTACCTGATGTAGACCAGGGCCACAGACATCATCATGAGGTTACCTGATGTAGACCAGGACCACAGACATCATCATGAGGTTACCTGATGTAGACCAGGACCACAGACATCATCATGAGGTTACCTGATGTAGACCAGGGCCCCAGACATCATCATGAGGTTACCTGATGTAGACCAGGGCCCCAGACATCATCATGAGGTTACCTGATGTAGACCAGGGCCCCAGACATCATCATGAGGTTACCTGATGTAGACCAGGACCACAGACATCATCATGAGGTTACCTGATGTAGACCAGGACCCCAGACATCATCATGAGGTTACCTGATGTAGACCAGGGCCCCAGACATCATCATGAGGTTACCTGATGTAGACCAGGGACCACAGACATCATCATGAGGTTACCTGATGTAGACCAGGGCCCCAGACATCATCATGAGGTTACCTGATGTAGACCAGGGCCCCAGACATCATCATGAGGTTACCTGATGTAGACCAGGGCCCACAGACATCATCATGAGGTTACCTGATGTAGACCAGGGACCCCAGACATCATCATGAGGTTACCTGATGTAGACCAGGGACCACAGACATCATCATGAGGTTACCTGATGTAGACCAGGGACCCCAGACATCATCATGAGGTTATCTGATGTAGACCAGGGCCACAGACATCATCATGAGGTTACCTGATGTAGACCAGGGCCACAGACATCATCATGAGGTTACCTGATGTAGACCAGGACCACAGACATCATCATGAGGTTACCTGATGTAGACCAGGGACCACAGACATCATCATGAGGTTACCTGATGTAGACCAGGACCACAGACATCATCATGAGGTTACCTGATGTAGACCAGGGCCCCAGACATCATCATGAGGTTACCTGATGTAGACCAGGACCACAGACATCATCATGAGGTTACCTGATGTAGACCAGGGCCACAGACATCATCATGAGGTTACCTGATGTAGACCAGGGACCACAGACATCATCATGAGGTTACCTGATGTAGACCAGGACCACAGACATCATCATGAGGTTACCTGATGTAGACCAGGGCCACAGACATCATCATGAGGTTACCTGATGTAGACCAGGACCACAGACATCATCATGAGGTTACCTGATGTAGACCAGGGCCACAGACATCATCATGAGGTTACCTGATGTAGACCAGGACCACAGACATCATCATGAGGTTACCTGATGTAGACCAGGGCCACAGACATCATCATGAGGTTACCTGATGTAGACCAGGGACCACAGACATCATCATGAGGTTACCTGATGTAGACCAGGGACCACAGACATCATCATTAGGTTACCTGATGTAGACCAGGACCACAGACATCATCATGAGGTTACCTGATGTAGACCAGGGCCACAGACATCATCATGAGGTTACCTGATGTAGACCAGGGCCACAGACATCATCATGAGGTTACCTGATGTAGACCAGGGACCACAGACATCATCATGAGGTTACCTGATGTAGACCAGGGCCACAGACATCATCATGAGGTTACCTGATGTAGACCAGGGCCCCAGACATCATCATGAGGTTACCTGATGTAGACCAGGGCCCCAGACATCATCATGAGGTTACCTGATGTAGACCAGGGCCACAGACATCATCATGAGGTTACCTGATGTAGACCAGGGACCCAGACATCATCATGAGGTTACCTGATGTAGACCAGGGCCCCAGACATCATCATGAGGTTACCTGATGTAGACCAGGGCCCCAGACATCATCATGAGGTTACCTGATGTAGACCAGGGCCCCAGACATCATCATGAGGTTACCTGATGTAGACCAGGGCCCCAGACATCATCATGAGGTTACCTGATGTAGACCAGGGCCCCAGACATCATCATGAGGTTACCTGATGTAGACCAGGGCCCCAGACATCATCATGAGGTTACCTGATGTAGACCAGGGCCACAGACATCATCATGAGGTTACCTGATGTAGACCAGGGCCCCAGACATCATCATGAGGTTACCTGATGTAGACCAGGGCCCCAGACATCATCATGAGGTTACCTGATGTAGACCAGGAGCCACAGACATCATCATGAGGTTACCTGATGTAGACCAGGGCCCCAGACATCATCATGAGGTTACCTGATGTAGACCAGGACCACAGACATCATCATGAGGTTACCTGATGTAGACCAGGGCCACAGACATCATCATGAGGTTACCTGATGTAGACCAGGGCCCCAGACATCATCATGAGGTTACCTGATGTAGACCAGGGCCCCAGACATCATCATGAGGTTACCTGATGTAGACCAGGGACCCCAGACATCATCATGAGGTTACCTGATGTAGACCAGGACCACAGACATCATCATGAGGTTACCTGATGTAGACCAGGACCACAGACATCATCATGAGGTTACCTGATGTAGACCAGGACCACAGACATCATCATGAGGTTACCTGATGTAGACCAGGGCCACAGACATCATCATGAGGTTACCTGATGTAGACCAGGGCCCCAGACATCATCATGAGGTTACCTGATGTAGACCAGGGCCCCAGACATCATCATGAGGTTACCTGATGTAGACCAGGGCCACAGACATCATCATGAGGTTACCTGATGTAGACCAGGGCCCCAGACATCATCATGAGGTTACCTGATGTAGACCAGGGCCACAGACATCATCATGAGGTTACCTGATGTAGACCAGGGCCACAGACATCATCATGAGGTTACCTGATGTAGACCAGGGCCCACAGACATCATCATGAGGTTACCTGATGTAGACCAGGGCCACAGACATCATCATGAGGTTACCTGATGTAGACCAGGGCCCCAGACATCATCATGAGGTTACCTGATGTAGACCAGGGCCCCAGACATCATCATGAGGTTACCTGATGTAGACCAGGGCCACAGACATCATCATTAGGTTACCTGATGTAGACCAGGGCCCCAGACATCATCATGAGGTTACCTGATGTAGACCAGGGCCACAGACATCATCATGAGGTTACCTGATGTAGACCAGGGACCACAGACATCATCATGAGGTTACCTGATGTAGACCAGGACCACAGACATCATCATGAGGTTACCTGATGTAGACCAGGGACCACAGACATCATCATGAGGTTACCTGATGTAGACCAGGGACCACAGACATCATCATGAGGTTACCTGATGTAGACCAGGGCCACAGACATCATCATGAGGTTATCCTGATGTAGACCAGGGCCACAGACATCATCATGAGGTTATCCTGATGTAGACCAGGGCCACAGACATCATCATGAGGTTACCTGATGTAGACCAGGGCCCACAGACATCATCATGAGGTTATCTGATGTAGACCAGGGCCACAGACATCATCATGAGGTTATCCTGATGTAGACCAGGACCACAGACATCATCATGAGGTTACCTGATGTAGACCAGGACCCCAGACATCATCAATAGGTTACCTGATGTAGACCAGGACCCCAGACATCATCATGAGGTTATCCTGATGTAGACCAGGGACCCCAGACATCATCAATAGGTTACCTGATGTAGACCAGGGCCCCAGACATCATCATGAGGTTACCTGATGTAGACCAGGACCACAGACATCATCATGAGGTTATCTGATGTAGACCAGGACCCCAGACATCATCATGAGGTTACCTGATGTAGACCAGGGCCCCAGACATCATCAATAGGTTACCTGATGTAGACCAGGGCCCCAGACATCATCAATGAGGTTACCTGATGTAGACCAGGGCCCCAGACATCATCAATAGGTTACCTGATGTAGACCAGGACCACAGACATCATCATGAGGTTACCTGATGTAGACCAGGACCCCAGACATCATCATGAGGTTACCTGATGTAGACCAGGGCCCCAGACATCATCAATAGGTTACCTGATGTAGACCAGGGCCCCAGACATCATCAATAGGTTACCTGATGTAGACCAGGACCCCAGACATCATCAATAGGTTACCTGATGTAGACCAGGACCACAGACATCATCATGAGGTTACCTGATGTAGACCAGGGACCCCAGACATCATCATGAGGTTACCTGATGTAGACCAGGGCCCCAGACATCATCATGAGGTTACCTGATGTAGACCAGGACCACAGACATCATCATGAGGTTACCTGATGTAGACCAGGGACCACAGACATCATCATGAGGTTACCTGATGTAGACCAGGACCCCAGACATCATCATGAGGTTACCTGATGTAGACCAGGACCACAGACATCATCATTAGGTTACCTGATGTAGACCAGGACCACAGACATCATCATGAGGTTACCTGATGTAGACCAGGACCACAGACATCATCATGAGGTTACCTGATGTAGACCAGGCCACAGACATCATCATGAGGTTACCTGATGTAGACCAGGGCCCCAGACATCATCATGAGGTTACCTGATGTAGACCAGGGCCACAGACATCATCATTAGGTTACCTGATGTAGACCAGGACCACAGACATCATCATTAGGTTACCTGATGTAGACCAGGACCCCAGACATCATCATTAGGTTACCTGATGTAGACCAGGACCACAGACATCATCATGAGGTTACCTGATGTAGACCAGGACCACAGACATCATCATGAGGTTACCTGATGTAGACCAGGGACCACAGACATCATCATGAGGTTACCTGATGTAGACCAGGGCCACAGACATCATCATGAGGTTACCTGATGTAGACCAGGACCACAGACATCATCATGAGGTTACCTGATGTAGACCAGGGCCCCAGACATCATCATGAGGTTACCTGATGTAGACCAGGGCCACAGACATCATCATGAGGTTACCTGATGTAGACCAGGGCCCCAGACATCATCATGAGGTTACCTGATGTAGACCAGGGCCCCAGACATCATCATGAGGTTACCTGATGTAGACCAGGGCCCCAGACATCATCATGAGGTTACCTGATGTAGACCAGGGCCACAGACATCATCATGAGGTTACCTGATGTAGACCAGGACCACAGACATCATCATGAAGGTTACCTGATGTAGACCAGGACCCCAGACATCATCATGAAGTTACCTGATGTAGACCGAGGACCACAGACATCATCATGAGGTTACCTGATGTAGACCAGGGCCACAGACATCATCATGAGGTTACCTGATGTAGACCAGGGCCCCAGACATCATCATGAGGTTACCTGATGTAGACCAGGGCCCCAGACATCATCATTAGGTTACCTGATGTAGACCAGGACCACAGACATCATCATGAGGTTACCTGATGTAGACCAGGACCACAGACATCATCATGAGGTTATCCTGATGTAGACCAGGGCCACAGACATCATCATGAGGTTACCTGATGTAGACCAGGGCCACAGACATCATCATTAGGTTACCTGATGTAGACCAGGACCACAGACATCATCATGAGGTTACCTGATGTAGACCAGGGCCACAGACATCATCATGAGGTTATCTGATGTAGACCAGGGCCCCAGACATCATCATGAGGTTACCTGATGTAGACCAGGGCCCCAGACATCATCATTAGGTTACCTGATGTAGACCAGGGCCCCAGACATCATCATTAGGTTACCTGATGTAGACCAGGACCACAGACATCATCATGAGGTTACCTGATGTAGACCAGGACCACAGACATCATCATGAGGTTACCTGATGTAGACCAGGGCCACAGACATCATCATGAGGTTACCTGATGTAGACCAGGGCCCCAGACATCATCATGAGGTTACCTGATGTAGACCAGGGACCACAGACATCATCATGAGGTTACCTGATGTAGACCAGGGCCACAGACATCATCATGAGGTTACCTGATGTAGACCAGGGCCACAGACATCATCATGAGGTTACCTGATGTAGACCAGGGACCACAGACATCATCATGAGGTTATCCTGATGTAGACCAGGACCACAGACATCATCATGAGGTTACCTGATGTAGACCAGGGCCACAGACATCATCATGAGGTTACCTGATGTAGACCAGGGCCCCAGACATCATCATGAGGTTACCTGATGTAGACCAGGGCCCCAGACATCATCATGAGGTTACCTGATGTAGACCAGGACCACAGACATCATCATGAGGTTACCTGATGTAGACCAGGGCCCCAGACATCATCATGAGGTTACCTGATGTAGACCAGGGACCACAGACATCATCATGAGGTTACCTGATGTAGACCAGGACCCCAGACATCATCATGAGGTTACCTGATGTAGACCAGGACCCCAGACATCATCATGAGGTTACCTGATGTAGACCAGGGCCCCAGACATCATCATGAGGTTACCTGATGTAGACCAGGGCCCCAGACATCATCATGAGGTTACCTGATGTAGACCAGGGACCACAGACATCATCATGAGGTTACCTGATGTAGACCAGGACCCCAGACATCATCATGAGGTTACCTGATGTAGACCAGGGACCACAGACATCATCATGAGGTTACCTGATGTAGACCAGGGCCCCAGACATCATCATGAGGTTACCTGATGTAGACCAGGGCCCCAGACATCATCATGAGGTTACCTGATGTAGACCAGGACCACAGACATCATCATGAGGTTATCTGATGTAGACCAGGGCCACAGACATCATCATGAGGTTACCTGATGTAGACCAGGGCCACAGACATCATCATGAGGTTACCTGATGTAGACCAGGGACCACAGACATCATCATGAGGTTATCTGATGTAGACCAGGGCCACAGACATCATCATGAGGTTATCTGATGTAGACCAGGGCCACAGACATCATCATGATGTTACCTGATGTAGACCAGGGCCCCAGACATCATCATGAGGTTATCTGATGTAGACCAGGGCCACAGACATCATCATGAGGTTACCTGATGTAGACCAGGCACCACAGACATCATCATGAGGTTACCTGATGTAGACCAGGGCCCCAGACATCATCATGAGGTTATCTGATGTAGACCAGGACCACAGACATCATCATGAGGTTACCTGATGTAGACCAGGACCCCAGACATCATCAATAGGTTACCTGATGTAGACCAGGACCCCAGACATCATCATGAGGTTACCTGATGTAGACCAGGGCCCCAGACATCATCAATAGGTTACCTGATGTAGACCAGGGCCCCAGACATCATCAATAGGTTACCTGATGTAGACCAGGACCACAGACATCATCATGAGGTTACCTGATGTAGACCAGGACCCCAGACATCATCATGAGGTTACCTGATGTAGACCAGGGCCCCAGACATCATCAATAGGTTACCTGATGTAGACCGAGGGCCCCAGACATCATCAATAGGTTACCTGATGTAGACCAGGACCCCAGACATCATCAATGAGGTTACCTGATGTAGACCAGGACCACAGACATGACATCATCATGAGGTTATCCTGATGTAGACCAGGACCCCAGACATCATCATGAGGTTACCTGATGTAGACCAGGGCCCCAGACATCATCATAGGTTACCTGATGTAGACCAGGGCCCCAGACATCATCAATAGGTTACCTGATGTAGACCAGGACCCCAGACATCATCAATAGGTTACCTGATGTAGACCAGGACCACAGACATCATCATGAGGTTACCTGATGTAGACCAGGGCCCCAGACATCATCATGAGGTTACCTGATGTAGACCAGGGCCCCAGACATCATCATGAGGTTACCTGATGTAGACCAGGACCACAGACATCATCATTAGGTTACCTGATGTAGACCAGGACCACAGACATCATCATTAGGTTACCTAGATGTAGACCAGGACCCCAGACATCATCATTAGGTTACCTGATGTAGACCAGGACCACAGACATCATCATTAGGTTACCTGATGTAGACCAGGACCACAGACATCATCATTAGGTTACCTGATGTAGACCAGGGACCACAGACATCATCATGAGGTTACCTGATGTAGACCAGGACCACAGACATCATCATGAGGTTACCTGATGTAGACCAGGGCCCCAGACATCATCATGAGGTTACCTGATGTAGACCAGGGCCACAGACATCATCATGAAGTTACCTGATGTCGACCAGGACCACAGACATCATCATGAAGGTTACCTGATGTAGACCAGGACCCCAGACATCATCATGAAGTTACCTGATGTAGACGAGGACCACAGACATCATCATGAGGTTACCTGATGTAGATCAGGGCCCCAGACATCATCATGAGGTTACCTGATGTAGACCAGGGCCCCAGACATCATCATTAGGTTACCTGATGTAGACCAGGACCACAGACATCATCATTAGGTTACCTGATGTAGACCAGGACCACAGACATCATCATGAGGTTATCTGATGTAGACCAGGGCCACAGACATCATCATTAGGTTACCTGATGTAGACCAGGACCACAGACATCATCATGAGGTTATCTGATGTAGACCAGGGCCCCAGACATCATCATGAGGTTACCTGATGTAGACCAGGGCCCCAGACATCATCATGAGGTTACCTGATGTAGACCAGGGCCACAGACATTCATCATGAGGTTACCTGATGTAGACCAGGACCACAGACATCATCATGAAGTTACCTGATGTAGACCGAGGACCACAGACATCATCATGAGGTTACCTGATGTAGACCAGGGCCCCAGACATCATCATGAGGTTACCTGATGTAGACCAGGGCCCCAGACATCATCATTAGGTTACCTGATGTAGACCAGGGCCCCAGACATCATCATTAGGTTACCTGATGTAGACCAGGACCACAGACATCATCATTAGGTTACCTGATGTAGACCAGGACCACAGACATCATCATGAGGTTATCTGATGTAGACCAGGGCCACAGACATCATCATGAGGTTACCTGATGTAGACCAGGGCCACAGACATCATCATTAGGTTACCTGATGTAGACCAGGACCACAGACATCATCATGAGGTTATCTGATGTAGACCAGGGCCACAGACATCATCATGAGGTTATCTGATGTAGACCAGGGCCACAGACATCATCATGAGGTTATCTGATGTAGACCAGGGCCACAGACATCATCATGAGGTTACCTGATGTAGACCAGGGCCCCAGACATCATCATTAGGTTATCTGATGTAGACCAGGGCCACAGACATCATCATGAGGTTACCTGATGTAGACCAGCACCACAGACATCATCATGAGGTTACCTGATGTAGACCAGGGCCCCAGACATCATCATGAGGTTATCTGATGTAGACCAGGACCACAGACATCATCATGAGGTTACCTGATGTAGACCAGGACCCCAGACATCATCAATAGGTTACCTGATGTAGACCAGGACCCCAGACATCATCATGAGGTTATCTGATGTAGACCAGGGCCCCAGACATCATCAATAGGTTACCTGATGTAGACCAGGGCCCCAGACATCATCAATAGGTTACCTGATGTAGACCAGGACCACAGACATCATCATGAGGTTATCTGATGTAGACCAGGACCCCAGACATCATCATGAGGTTACCTGATGTAGACCAGGGCCCCAGACATCATCAATAGGTTACCTGATGTAGACCAGGGCCCCAGACATCATCAATAGGTTACCTGATGTAGACCAGGACCCCAGACATCATCAATAGGTTACCTGATGTAGACCAGTGACCACAGACATCATCATGAGGTTACCTGATGTAGACCAGGGCCCCAGACATCATCATGAGGTTACCTGATGTAGACCAGGACCACAGACATCATCATTAGGTTACCAGATGTAGACCAGGACCACAGACATCATCATGAAGTTACCTGATGTAGACCAGGACCCCAGACATCATCATGAAGTTACCTGATGTAGACCAGGACCACAGACATCATCATGAGGTTACCTGATGTAGACCAGGGCCCCAGACATCATCATGAGGTTACCTGATGTAGACCAGGGCCCCAGACATCATCATTAGGTTACCTGATGTAGACCAGGGCCCCAGACATCATCATGAGGTTACCTGATGTAGACCAGGGCCCCAGACATCATCATTAGGTTACCTGATGTAGACCAGGGCCCCAGACATCATCATTAGGTTACCTGATGTAGACCAGGACCACAGACATCATCATTTAGTTACCTGATGTAGACCAGGACCACAGACATCATCATGAGGTTATCTGATGTAGACCAGGACCCCAGACATCATCAATAGGTTACCTGATGTAGACCAGGACCCCAGACATCATCATGAGGTTATCTGATGTAGACCAGGGCCCCAGACATCATCAATAGGTTACCTGATGTAGACCAGGGCCCCAGACATCATCAATAGGTTACCTGATGTAGACCAGGACCACAGACATCATCATGAGGTTATCTGATGTAGACCAGGACCCCAGACATCATCATGAGGTTACCTGATGTAGACCAGGGCCCCAGACATCATCAATAGGTTACCTGATGTAGACCAGGGCCCCAGACATCATCAATAGGTTACCTGATGTAGACCAGGACCCCAGACATCATCAATAGGTTACCTGATGTAGACCAGTGCCACAGACATCATCATGAGGTTACCTGATGTAGACCAGGGCCCCAGACATCATCATGAGGTTACCTGATGTAGACCAGGACCACAGACATCATCATTAGGTTACCAGATGTAGACCAGGACCACAGACATCATCATGAAGTTACCTGATGTAGACCAGGACCCCAGACATCATCATGAAGTTACCTGATGTAGACCAGGACCACAGACATCATCATGAGGTTACCTGATGTAGACCAGGGCCCCAGACATCATCATGAGGTTACCTGATGTAGACCAGGGCCCCAGACATCATCATGAGGTTACCTGATGTAGACCAGGGCCCCAGACATCATCATTAGGTTACCTGATGTAGACCAGGGCCCCAGACATCATCATTAGGTTACCTGATGTAGACCAGGACCACAGACATCATCATTTAGGTTACCTGATGTAGACCAGGACCACAGACATCATCATGAGGTTATCTGATGTAGACCAGGGCCACAGACATCATCATTAGGTTACCTGATGTAGACCAGGACCACAGACATCATCATGAGGTTATCTGATGTAGACCAGGGCCCCAGACATCATCATGAGGTTACCTGATGTAGACCAGGGCCCCAGACATCATCATGAGGTTATCTGATGTAGACCAGGGCCACAGACATCATCATGAGGTTACCTGATGTAGACCAGGGCCCCAGACATCATCATTAGGTTATCTGATGTAGACCAGGGCCACAGACATCATCATGAGGTTACCTGATGTAGACCAGCACCACAGACATCATCATGAGGTTACCTGATGTAGACCAGGGCCCCAGACATCATCATGAGGTTATCTGATGTAGACCAGGACCACAGACATCATCATGAGGTTACCTGATGTAGACCAGGACCCCAGACATCATCAATAGGTTACCTGATGTAGACCAGGACCCCAGACATCATCATGAGGTTATCTGATGTAGACCAGGGCCCCAGACATCATCAATAGGTTACCTGATGTAGACCAGGGCCCCAGACATCATCAATAGGTTACCTGATGTAGACCAGGACCACAGACATCATCATGAGGTTATCTGATGTAGACCAGGACCCCAGACATCATCATGAGGTTACCTGATGTAGACCAGGGCCCCAGACATCATCAATAGGTTACCTGATGTAGACCAGGGCCCCAGACATCATCAATAGGTTACCTGATGTAGACCAGGACCCCAGACATCATCAATAGGTTACCTGATGTAGACCAGTACCACAGACATCATCATGAGGTTACCTGATGTAGACCAGGGCCCCAGACATCATCATGAGGTTACCTGATGTAGACCAGGACCACAGACATCATCATTAGGTTACCATGATGTAGACCAGGACCACAGACATCATCATGAAGTTACCTGATGTAGACCAGGACCCCAGACATCATCATGAAGGTTACCTGATGTAGACCAGGACCACAGACATCATCATGAGGTTACCTGATGTAGACCAGGGCCCCAGACATCATCATGAGGTTACCTGATGTAGACCAGGGCCCCAGACATCATCATTAGGTTACCTGATGTAGACCAGGGCCCCAGACATCATCAAGAGGTTACCTGATGTAGACCAGGGCCCCAGACATCATCATTAGGTTACCTGATGTAGACCAGGGCCCCAGACATCATCATTAGGTTACCTGATGTAGACCAGGACCACAGACATCATCATTAGGTTACCTGATGTAGACCAGGACCACAGACATCATCATGAGGTTATCTGATGTAGACCAGGGCCACAGACATCATCATTAGGTTACCTGATGTAGACCAGGACCACAGACATCATCATGAGGTTATCTGATGTAGACCAGGGCCCCAGACATCATCATGAGGTTACCTGATGTAGACCAGGGCCCCAGACATCATCATGAGGTTACCTGATGTAGACCAGGGCCACAGACATCATCATGAAGTTACCTGATGTCGACCAGGACCACAGACATCATCATGAAGTTACCTGATGTAGACCAGGACCCCAGACATCATCATGAAGTTACCTGATGTAGACGAGGACCACAGACATCATCATGAGGTTACCTGATGTAGACCAGGGCCCCAGACATCATCATGAGGTTACCTGATGTAGACCAGGGCCCCAGACATCATCATTAGGTTACCTGATGTAGACCAGGGCCCCAGACATCATCATTAGGTTACCTGATGTAGACCAGGACCACAGACATCATCATTAGGTTACCTGATGTAGACCAGGACCACAGACATCATCATGAGGTTATCTGATGTAGACCAGGGCCACAGATATCATCATGAGGTTACCTGATGTAGACCAGGGCCACAGACATCATCATTAGGTTACCTGATGTAGACCAGGACCACAGACATCATCATGAGGTTATCTGATGTAGACCAGGGCCACAGACATCATCATGAGGTTATCTGATGTAGACCAGGGCCACAGACATCATCATGAGGTTACCTGATGTAGACCAGGGCCCCAGACATCATCATGAGGTTATCTGATGTAGACCAGGGCCACAGACATCATCATGAGGTTACCTGATGTAGACCAGCACCACAGACATCATCATGAGGTTACCTGATGTAGACCAGGGCCCCAGACATCATCATGAGGTTATCTGATGTAGACCAGGACCACAGACATCATCATGAGGTTACCTGATGTAGACCAGGACCCCAGACATCATCAATAGGTTACCTGATGTAGACCAGGACCCCAGACATCATCATGAGGTTATCTGATGTAGACCAGGGCCCCAGACATCATCAATAGGTTACCTGATGTAGACCAGGGCCCCAGACATCATCAATAGGTTACCTGATGTAGACCAGGACCACAGACATCATCATGAGGTTATCTGATGTAGACCAGGACCCCAGACATCATCATGAGGTTACCTGATGTAGACCAGGGCCCCAGACATCATCAATAGGTTACCTGATGTAGACCAGGGCCCCAGACATCATCAATAGGTTACCTGATGTAGACCAGGACCCCAGACATCATCAATAGGTTACCTGATGTAGACCAGGACCACAGACATCATCATTAGGTTACCAGATGTAGACCAGGACCACAGACATCATCATTAGGTTACCAGATGTAGACCAGGACCACAGACATCATCATGAAGTTACCTGATGTAGACCAGGACCCCAGACATCATCATGAAGTTACCTGATGTAGACCAGGACCACAGACATCATCATGAGGTTACCTGATGTAGACCAGGGCCCCAGACATCATCATGAGGTTACCTGATGTAGACCAGGGCCCCAGACATCATCATTAGGTTACCTGATGTAGACCAGGGCCCCAGACATCATCATTAGGTTACCTGATGTAGACCAGGACCACAGACATCATCATTAGGTTACCTGATGTAGACCAGGACCACAGACATCATCATGAGGTTACCTGATGTAGACCAGGGCCCCAGACATCATCATGAGGTTACCTGATGTAGACCAGGGCCCCAGACATCATCATTAGGTTACCTGATGTAGACCAGGGCCCCAGACATCATCATCAGGTTACCTGATGTAGACCAGGGCCCCAGACATCATCATTAGGTTACCTGATGTAGACCAGGACCACAGACATCATCATTAGGTTACCTGATGTAGACCAGGACCACAGACATCATCATGAGGTTATCTGATGTAGACCAGGGCCACAGACATCATCATTAGGTTACCTGATGTAGACCAGGACCACAGACATCATCATGAGGTTATCTGATGTAGACCAGGGCCCCAGACATCATCATGAGGTTACCTGATGTAGACCAGGGCCCCAGACATCATCATGAGGTTACCTGATGTAGACCAGGGCCACAGACATCATCATGAAGTTACCTGATGTCGACCAGGACCACAGACATCATCATGAAGTTACCTGATGTAGACCAGGACCCCAGACATCATCATGAAGTTACCTGATGTAGACGAGGACCACAGACATCATCATGAGGTTACCTGATGTAGACCAGGGCCCCAGACATCATCATGAGGTTACCTGATGTAGACCAGGGCCCCAGACATCATCATTAGGTTACCTGATGTAGACCAGGGCCCCAGACATTATCATTAGGTTACCTGATGTAGACCAGGACCACAGACATCATCATTAGGTTACCTGATGTAGACCAGGACCACAGACATCATCATGAGGTTATCTGATGTAGACCAGGGCCACAGACATCATCATGAGGTTACCTGATGTAGACCAGGGCCACAGACATCATCATTAGGTTACCTGATGTAGACCAGGACCACAGACATCATCATGAGGTTATCTGATGTAGACCAGGGCCACAGACATCATCATGAGGTTATCTGATGTAGACCAGGGCCACAGACATCATCATGAGGTTATCTGATGTAGACCAGGGCCACAGACATCATCATGAGGTTACCTGATGTAGACCAGGGCCCCAGACATCATCATGAGGTTATCTGATGTAGACCAGGGCCACAGACATCATCATGAGGTTACCTGATGTAGACCAGCACCACAGACATCATCATGAGGTTACCTGATGTAGACCAGGGCCCCAGACATCATCATGAGGTTATCTGATGTAGACCAGGACCACAGACATCATCATGAAGTTACCTGATGTAGACCAGGACCCCAGACATCATCAATAGGTTACCTGATGTAGACCAGGACCCCAGACATCATCATGAGGTTACCTGATGTAGACCAGGGCCACAGACATCATCATGAAGTTACCTGATGTCGACCAGGACCACAGACATCATCATGAAGTTACCTGATGTAGACCAGGACCCCAGACATCATCATGAAGTTACCTGATGTAGACGAGGACCACAGACATCATCATGAGGTTACCTGATGTAGACCAGGGCCCCAGACATCATCATGAGGTTACCTGATGTAGACCAGGGCCCCAGACATCATCATTAGGTTACCTGATGTAGACCAGGGCCCCAGACATTATCATTAGGTTACCTGATGTAGACCAGGACCACAGACATCATCATTAGGTTACCTGATGTAGACCAGGACCACAGACATCATCATGAGGTTATCTGATGTAGACCAGGGCCACAGACATCATCATGAGGTTACCTGATGTAGACCAGGGCCACAGACATCATCATTAGGTTACCTGATGTAGACCAGGACCCCAGACATCATCAATAGGTTACCTGATGTAGACCAGGACCCCAGACATCATCATGAGGTTATCTGATGTAGACCAGGGCCCCAGACATCATCAATAGGTTACCTGATGTAGACCAGGGCCCCAGACATCATCAATAGGTTACCTGATGTAGACCAGGACCACAGACATCATCATGAGGTTATCTGATGTAGACCAGGACCCCAGACATCATCATGAGGTTACCTGATGTAGACCAGGGCCCCAGACATCATCAATAGGTTACCTGATGTAGACCAGGGCCCCAGACATCATCAATAGGTTACCTGATGTAGACCAAGACCCCAGACATCATCAATAGGTTACCTGATGTAGACCAGGACCACAGACATCATCATTAGGTTACCAGATGTAGACCAGGACCACAGACATCATCATTAGGTTACCAGATGTAGACCAGGACCACAGACATCATCATTAGGTTACCAGATGTAGACCAGGACCACAGACATCATCATGAAGTTACCTGATGTAGACCAGGACCCCAGACATCATCATGAAGTTACCTGATGTAGACCAGGACCACAGACATCATCATGAGGTTACCTGATGTAGACCAGGGCCCCAGACATCATCATGAGGTTACCTGATGTAGACCAGGGCCCCAGACATCATCATTAGGTTACCTGATGTAGACCAGGGCCCCAGACATCATCATGAGGTTACCTGATGTAGACCAGGGCCCCAGACATCATCATTAGGTTACCTGATGTAGACCAGGGCCCCAGACATCATCATTAGGTTACCTGATGTAGACCAGGACCACAGACATCATCATTTAGTTACCTGATGTAGACCAGGACCACAGACATCATCATGAGGTTATCTGATGTAGACCAGGGCCACAGACATCATCATTAGGTTACCTGATGTAGACCAGGACCACAGACATCATCATGAGGTTATCTGATGTAGACCAGGGCCCCAGACATCATCATGAGGTTACCTGATGTAGACCAGGGCCCCAGACATCATCATGAGGTTATCTGATGTAGACCAGGGCCACAGACATCATCATGAGGTTACCTGATGTAGACCAGGGCCCCAGACATCATCATTAGGTTATCTGATGTAGACCAGGGCCACAGACATCATCATGAGGTTACCTGATGTAGACCAGCACCACAGACATCATCATGAGGTTACCTGATGTAGACCAGGGCCCCAGACATCATCATGAGGTTATCTGATGTAGACCAGGACCACAGACATCATCATGAGGTTACCTGATGTAGACCAGGACCCCAGACATCATCAATAGGTTACCTGATGTAGACCAGGACCCCAGACATCATCATGAGGTTATCTGATGTAGACCAGGGCCCCAGACATCATCAATAGGTTACCTGATGTAGACCAGGGCCCCAGACATCATCAATAGGTTACCTGATGTAGACCAGGACCACAGACATCATCATGAGGTTATCTGATGTAGACCAGGACCCCAGACATCATCATGAGGTTACCTGATCTAGACCAGGGCCCCAGACATCATCAATAGGTTACCTGATGTAGACCAGGGCCCCAGACATCATCAATAGGTTACCTGATGTAGACCAGGACCCCAGACATCATCAATAGGTTACCTGATGTAGACCAGTACCACAGACATCATCATGAGGTTACCTGATGTAGACCAGGGCCCCAGACATCATCATGAGGTTACCTGATGTAGACCAGGACCACAGACATCATCATTAGGTTACCAGATGTAGACCAGGACCACAGACATCATCATGAAGTTACCTGATGTAGACCAGGACCCCAGACATCATCATGAAGTTACCTGATGTAGACCAGGACCACAGACATCATCATGAGGTTACCTGATGTAGACCAGGGCCCCAGACATCATCATGAGGTTACCTGATGTAGACCAGGGCCCCAGACATCATCATTAGGTTACCTGATGTAGACCAGGGCCCCAGACATCATCAAGAGGTTACCTGATGTAGACCAGGGCCCCAGACATCATCATTAGGTTACCTGATGTAGACCAGGGCCCCAGACATCATCATTAGGTTACCTGATGTAGACCAGGACCACAGACATCATCATTAGGTTACCTGATGTAGACCAGGACCACAGACATCATCATGAGGTTATCTGATGTAGACCAGGGCCACAGACATCATCATTAGGTTACCTGATGTAGACCAGGACCACAGACATCATCATGAGGTTATCTGATGTAGACCAGGGCCCCAGACATCATCATGAGGTTACCTGATGTAGACCAGGGCCCCAGACATCATCATGAGGTTACCTGATGTAGACCAGGGCCACAGACATCATCATGAAGTTACCTGATGTCGACCAGGACCACAGACATCATCATGAAGTTACCTGATGTAGACCAGGACCCCAGACATCATCATGAAGTTACCTGATGTAGACGAGGACCACAGACATCATCATGAGGTTACCTGATGTAGACCAGGGCCCCAGACATCATCATGAGGTTACCTGATGTAGACCAGGGCCCCAGACATCATCATTAGGTTACCTGATGTAGACCAGGGCCCCAGACATCATCATTAGGTTACCTGATGTAGACCAGGACCACAGACATCATCATTAGGTTACCTGATGTAGACCAGGACCACAGACATCATCATGAGGTTATCTGATGTAGACCAGGGCCACAGATATCATCATGAGGTTACCTGATGTAGACCAGGGCCACAGACATCATCATTAGGTTACCTGATGTAGACCAGGACCACAGACATCATCATGAGGTTATCTGATGTAGACCAGGGCCACAGACATCATCATGAGGTTATCTGATGTAGACCAGGGCCACAGACATCATCATGAGGTTACCTGATGTAGACCAGGGCCCCAGACATCATCATGAGGTTATCTGATGTAGACCAGGGCCACAGACATCATCATGAGGTTACCTGATGTAGACCAGCACCACAGACATCATCATGAGGTTACCTGATGTAGACCAGGGCCCCAGACATCATCATGAGGTTATCTGATGTAGACCAGGACCACAGACATCATCATGAGGTTACCTGATGTAGACCAGGACCCCAGACATCATCAATAGGTTACCTGATGTAGACCAGGACCCCAGACATCATCATGAGGTTATCTGATGTAGACCAGGGCCCCAGACATCATCAATAGGTTACCTGATGTAGACCAGGGCCCCAGACATCATCAATAGGTTACCTGATGTAGACCAGGACCACAGACATCATCATGAGGTTATCTGATGTAGACCAGGACCCCAGACATCATCATGAGGTTACCTGATGTAGACCAGGGCCCCAGACATCATCAATAGGTTACCTGATGTAGACCAGGGCCCCAGACATCATCAATAGGTTACCTGATGTAGACCAGGACCCCAGACATCATCAATAGGTTACCTGATGTAGACCAGGACCACAGACATCATCATTAGGTTACCAGATGTAGACCAGGACCACAGACATCATCATTAGGTTACCAGATGTAGACCAGGACCACAGACATCATCATGAAGTTACCTGATGTAGACCAGGACCCCAGACATCATCATGAAGTTACCTGATGTAGACCAGGACCACAGACATCATCATGAGGTTACCTGATGTAGACCAGGGCCCCAGACATCATCATGAGGTTACCTGATGTAGACCAGGGCCCCAGACATCATCATTAGGTTACCTGATGTAGACCAGGGCCCCAGACATCATCATTAGGTTACCTGATGTAGACCAGGACCACAGACATCATCATTAGGTTACCTGATGTAGACCAGGACCACAGACATCATCATGAGGTTACCTGATGTAGACCAGGGCCCCAGACATCATCATGAGGTTACCTGATGTAGACCAGGGCCCCAGACATCATCATTAGGTTACCTGATGTAGACCAGGGCCCCAGACATCATCATCAGGTTACCTGATGTAGACCAGGGCCCCAGACATCATCATTAGGTTACCTGATGTAGACCAGGACCACAGACATCATCATTAGGTTACCTGATGTAGACCAGGACCACAGACATCATCATGAGGTTATCTGATGTAGACCAGGGCCACAGACATCATCATTAGGTTACCTGATGTAGACCAGGACCACAGACATCATCATGAGGTTATCTGATGTAGACCAGGGCCCCAGACATCATCATGAGGTTACCTGATGTAGACCAGGGCCCCAGACATCATCATGAGGTTACCTGATGTAGACCAGGGCCACAGACATCATCATGAAGTTACCTGATGTCGACCAGGACCACAGACATCATCATGAAGTTACCTGATGTAGACCAGGACCCCAGACATCATCATGAAGTTACCTGATGTAGATGAGGACCACAGACATCATCATGAGGTTACCTGATGTAGACCAGGGCCCCAGACATCATCATGAGGTTACCTGATGTAGACCAGGGCCCCAGACATCATCATTAGGTTACCTGATGTAGACCAGGGCCCCAGACATTATCATTAGGTTACCTGATGTAGACCAGGACCACAGACATCATCATTAGGTTACCTGATGTAGACCAGGACCACAGACATCATCATGAGGTTATCTGATGTAGACCAGGGCCACAGACATCATCATGAGGTTACCTGATGTAGACCAGGGCCACAGACATCATCATTAGGTTACCTGATGTAGACCAGGACCACAGACATCATCATGAGGTTATCTGATGTAGACCAGGGCCACAGACATCATCATGAGGTTATCTGATGTAGACCAGGGCCACAGACATCATCATGAGGTTATCTGATGTAGACCAGGGCCACAGACATCATCATGAGGTTACCTGATGTAGACCAGGGCCCCAGACATCATCATGAGGTTATCTGATGTAGACCAGGGCCACAGACATCATCATGAGGTTACCTGATGTAGACCAGCACCACAGACATCATCATGAGGTTACCTGATGTAGACCAGGGCCCCAGACATCATCATGAGGTTATCTGATGTAGACCAGGACCACAGACATCATCATGAAGTTACCTGATGTAGTCCAGGACCCCAGACATCATCAATAGGTTACCTGATGTAGACCAGGACCCCAGACATCATCATGAGGTTACCTGATGTAGACCAGGGCCACAGACATCATCATGAAGTTACCTGATGTCGACCAGGACCACAGACATCATCATGAAGTTACCTGATGTAGACCAGGACCCCAGACATCATCATGAAGTTACCTGATGTAGACGAGGACCACAGACATCATCATGAGGTTACCTGATGTAGACCAGGGCCCCAGACATCATCATGAGGTTACCTGATGTAGACCAGGGCCCCAGACATCATCATTAGGTTACCTGATGTAGACCAGGGCCCCAGACATTATCATTAGGTTACCTGATGTAGACCAGGACCACAGACATCATCATTAGGTTACCTGATGTAGACCAGGACCACAGACATCATCATGAGGTTATCTGATGTAGACCAGGGCCACAGACATCATCATGAGGTTACCTGATGTAGACCAGGGCCACAGACATCATCATTAGGTTACCTGATGTAGACCAGGACCCCAGACATCATCAATAGGTTACCTGATGTAGACCAGGACCCCAGACATCATCATGAGGTTATCTGATGTAGACCAGGGCCCCAGACATCATCAATAGGTTACCTGATGTAGACCAGGGCCCCAGACATCATCATGAGGTTACCTGATGTAGACCAGCACCACAGACATCATCATGAGGTTACCTGATGTAGACCAGGGCCCCAGACATCATCATGAGGTTATCTGATGTAGACCAGGACCACAGACATCATCATGAGGTTACCTGATGTAGACCAGGACCCCAGACATCATCAATAGGTTACCTGATGTAGACCAGGACCCCAGACATCATCATGAGGTTATCTGATGTAGACCAGGGCCCCAGACATCATCAATAGGTTATCTGATGTAGACCAGGGCCCCAGACATCATCAATAGGTTACCTGATGTAGACCAGGACCACAGACATCATCATGAGGTTATCTGATGTAGACCAGGACCCCAGACATCATCATGAGGTTACCTGATGTAGACCAGGGCCCCAGACATCATCAATAGGTTACCTGATGTAGACCAGGGCCCCAGACATCATCAATAGGTTACCTGATGTAGACCAGGACCCCAGACATCATCAATAGGTTACCTGATGTAGACCAGGACCACAGACATCATCATTAGGTTACCAGATGTAGACCAGGACCACAGACATCATCATTAGGTTACCAGATGTAGACCAGGACCACAGACATCATCATGAAGTTACCTGATGTAGACCAGGACCCCAGACATCATCATGAAGTTACCTGATGTAGACCAGGACCACAGACATCATCATGAGGTTACCTGATGTAGACCAGGGCCCCAGACATCATCATGAGGTTACCTGATGTAGACCAGGGCCCCAGACATCATCATTAGGTTACCTGATGTAGACCAGGGCCCCAGACATCATCATTAGGTTACCTGATGTAGACCAGGACCACAGACATCATCATTAGGTTACCTGATGTAGACCAGGACCACAGACATCATCATGAGGTTACCTGATGTAGACCAGGGCCCCAGACATCATCATGAGGTTACCTGATGTAGACCAGGGCCCCAGACATCATCATTAGGTTACCTGATGTAGACCAGGGCCCCAGACATCATCATCAGGTTACCTGATGTAGACCAGGGCCCCAGACATCATCATTAGGTTACCTGATGTAGACCAGGACCACAGACATCATCATTAGGTTACCTGATGTAGACCAGGACCACAGACATCATCATGAGGTTATCTGATGTAGACCAGGGCCACAGACATCATCATTAGGTTACCTGATGTAGACCAGGACCACAGACATCATCATGAGGTTATCTGATGTAGACCAGGGCCCCAGACATCATCATGAGGTTACCTGATGTAGACCAGGGCCCCAGACATCATCATGAGGTTACCTGATGTAGACCAGGGCCACAGACATCATCATGAAGTTACCTGATGTCGACCAGGACCACAGACATCATCATGAAGTTACCTGATGTAGACCAGGACCCCAGACATCATCATGAAGTTACCTGATGTAGACGAGGACCACAGACATCATCATGAGGTTACCTGATGTAGACCAGGGCCCCAGACATCATCATGAGGTTACCTGATGTAGACCAGGGCCCCAGACATCATCATTAGGTTACCTGATGTAGACCAGGGCCCCAGACATTATCATTAGGTTACCTGATGTAGACCAGGACCACAGACATCATCATTAGGTTACCTGATGTAGACCAGGACCACAGACATCATCATGAGGTTATCTGATGTAGACCAGGGCCACAGACATCATCATGAGGTTACCTGATGTAGACCAGGGCCACAGACATCATCATTAGGTTACCTGATGTAGACCAGGACCACAGACATCATCATGAGGTTATCTGATGTAGACCAGGGCCACAGACATCATCATGAGGTTATCTGATGTAGACCAGGGCCACAGACATCATCATGAGGTTATCTGATGTAGACCAGGGCCACAGACATCATCATGAGGTTACCTGATGTAGACCAGGGCCCCAGACATCATCATGAGGTTATCTGATGTAGACCAGGGCCACAGACATCATCATGAGGTTACCTGATGTAGACCAGCACCACAGACATCATCATGAGGTTACCTGATGTAGACCAGGGCCCCAGACATCATCATGAGGTTATCTGATGTAGACCAGGACCACAGACATCATCATGAAGTTACCTGATGTAGTCCAGGACCCCAGACATCATCAATAGGTTACCTGATGTAGACCAGGACCCCAGACATCATCATGAGGTTACCTGATGTAGACCAGGGCCACAGACATCATCATGAAGTTACCTGATGTCGACCAGGACCACAGACATCATCATGAAGTTACCTGATGTAGACCAGGACCCCAGACATCATCATGAAGTTACCTGATGTAGACGAGGACCACAGACATCATCATGAGGTTACCTGATGTAGACCAGGGCCCCAGACATCATCATGAGGTTACCTGATGTAGACCAGGGCCCCAGACATCATCATTAGGTTACCTGATGTAGACCAGGGCCCCAGACATTATCATTAGGTTACCTGATGTAGACCAGGACCACAGACATCATCATTAGGTTACCTGATGTAGACCAGGACCACAGACATCATCATGAGGTTATCTGATGTAGACCAGGGCCACAGACATCATCATGAGGTTACCTGATGTAGACCAGGGCCACAGACATCATCATTAGGTTACCTGATGTAGACCAGGACCCCAGACATCATCAATAGGTTACCTGATGTAGACCAGGACCCCAGACATCATCATGAGGTTATCTGATGTAGACCAGGGCCCCAGACATCATCAATAGGTTACCTGATGTAGACCAGGGCCCCAGACATCATCAATAGGTTACCTGATGTAGACCAGGACCACAGACATCATCATGAGGTTATCTGATGTAGACCAGGACCCCAGACATCATCATGAGGTTACCTGATGTAGACCAGGGCCCCAGACATCATCAATAGGTTACCTGATGTAGACCAGGGCCCCAGACATCATCAATAGGTTACCTGATGTAGACCAGGACCCCAGACATCATCAATAGGTTACCTGATGTAGACCAGGACCACAGACATCATCATTAGGTTACCAGATGTAGACCAGGACCACAGACATCATCATTAGGTTACCAGATGTAGACCAGGACCACAGACATCATCATTAGGTTACCAGATGTAGACCAGGACCACAGACATCATCATGAAGTTACCTGATGTAGACCAGGACCCCAGACATCATCATGAAGTTACCTGATGTAGACCAGGACCACAGACATCATCATGAGGTTACCTGATGTAGACCAGGGCCCCAGACATCATCATGAGGTTACCTGATGTAGACCAGGGCCCCAGACATCATCATTAGGTTACCTGATGTAGACCAGGGCCCCAGACATCATCATTAGGTTACCTGATGTAGACCAGGACCACAGACATCATCATTAGGTTACCTGATGTAGACCAGGACCACAGACATCATCATGAGGTTACCTGATGTAGACCAGGGCCCCAGACATCATCATTAGGTTACCTGATGTAGACCAGGGCCCCAGACATTATCATTAGGTTACCTGATGTAGACCAGGACCACAGACATCATCATTAGGTTACCTGATGTAGACCAGGACCACAGACATCATCATGAGGTTATCTGATGTAGACCAGGGCCACAGACATCATCATGAGGTTACCTGATGTAGACCAGGGCCACAGACATCATCATTAGGTTACCTGATGTAGACCAGGACCACAGACATCATCATGAGGTTATCTGATGTAGACCAGGGCCACAGACATCATCATGAGGTTATCTGATGTAGACCAGGGCCACAGACATCATCATGAGGTTATCTGATATAGACCAGGGCCACAGACATCATCATGAGGTTACCTGATGTAGACCAGGGCCCCAGACATCATCATGAGGTTATCTGATGTAGACCAGGGCCACAGACATCATCATGAGGTTACCTGATGTAGACCAGCACCACAGACATCATCATGAGGTTACCTGATGTAGACCAGGGCCCCAGACATCATCATGAGGTTATCTGATGTAGACCAGGACCACAGACATCATCATGAAGTTACCTGATGTAGACCAGGACCCCAGACATCATCAATAGGTTACCTGATGTAGACCAGGGCCCCAGACATCATCAATAGGTTACCTGATGTAGACCAGGACCACAGACATCATCATGAGGTTATCTGATGTAGACCAGGACCCCAGACATCATCATGAGGTTACCTGATGTAGACCAGGGCCCCAGACATCATCAATAGGTTACCTGATGTAGACCAGGGCCCCAGACATCATCAATAGGTTACCTGATGTAGACCAGGGCCCCAGACATCATCATTAGGTTACCTGATGTAGACCAGGGCCCCAGACATCATCATTAGGTTACCTGATGTAGACCAGGACCACATACATCATCATGAGGTTACCTGATGTAGACCAGGGCCACAGACATCATCATGAAGTTACCTGATGTCGACCAGGACCACAGACATCATCATGAAGTTACCTGATGTAGACCAGGACCCCAGACATCATCATGAAGTTACCTGATGTATACGAGGACCACAGACATCATCATGAGGTTACCTGATGTAGACCAGGGCCCCAGACATCATCATGAGGTTACCTGATGTAGACCAGGGCCCCAGACATCATCATTAGGTTACCTGATGTACACCAGGGCCCCAGACATTATCATTAGGTTACCTGATGTAGACCAGGACCACAGACATCATCATTAGGTTACCTGATGTAGACCAGGACCACAGACATCATCATGAGGTTATCTGATGTAGACCAGGGCCACAGACATCATCATGAGGTTACCTGATGTAGACCAGGGCCACAGACATCATCATTAGGTTACCTGATGTAGACCAGGACCACAGACATCATCATGAGGTTATCTGATGTAGACCAGGGCCACAGACATCATCATGAGGTTATCTGATGTAGACCAGGGCCACAGACATCAGCATGAGGTTACCTGATGTAGACCAGGGCCCCATACATCATCATGAGGTTATCTGATGTAGACCAGGGCCACAGACATCATCATGAGGTTACCTGATGTAGACCAGCACCACAGACATCATCATGAGGTTACCTGATGTAGACCAGGGCCCCAGACATCATCATGAGGTTATCTGATGTAGACCAGGACCACAGACATCATCATGAGGTTACCTGATGTAGACCAGGACCCCAGACATCATCAATAGGTTACCTGATGTAGACCAGGACCCCAGACATCATCATGAGGTTATCTGATGTAGACCAGGGCCCCAGACATCATCAATAGGTTACCTGATGTAGACCAGGGCCCCAGACATCATCAATAGGTTACCTGATGTAGACCAGGACCACAGACATCATCATGAGGTTATCTGATGTAGACCAGGACCCCAGACATCATCATGAGGTTACCTGATGTAGACCAGGGCCCCAGACATCATCAATAGGTTACCTGATGTAGACCAGGGCCCCAGACATCATCAATAGGTTACCTGATGTAGACCAGGACCCCAGACATCATCAATAGGTTACCTGATGTAGACCAGTACCACAGACATCATCATGAGGTTACCTGATGTAGACCAGGGCCCCAGACATCATCATGAGGTTACCTGATGTAGACCAGGGCCCCAGACATCATCATGAGGTTACCTGATGTAGACCAGGACCACAGACATCATCATTAGGTTACCAGATGTAGACCAGGACCACAGACATCATCATGAAGTTACCTGATGTAGACCAGGACCCCAGACATCATCATGAAGTTACCTGATGTAGACCAGGACCACAGACATCATCATGAGGTTACCTGATGTAGACCAGGGCCCCAGACATCATCATGAGGTTACCTGATGTAGACCAGGGCCCCAGACATCATCATTAGGTTACCTGATGTAGACCAGGGCCCCAGACATCATCATTAGGTTACCTGATGTAGACCAGGACCACAGACATCATCATTAGGTTACCTGATGTAGACCAGGACCACAGACATCATCATGAGGTTATCCGATGTAGACCAGGGCCACAGACATCATCATGAGGTTACCTGATGTAGACCAGGGCCACAGACATCATCATTAGGGTACCTGATGTAGACCAGGACCACAGACATCATCATGAGGTTATCTGATGTAGACCAGGGCCACAGACATCATCATGAGGTTATCCGATGTAGACCAGGGCCACAGACATCATCATGAGGTTACCTGATGTAGACCAGGGCCACAGACATCATCATTAGGGTACCTGATGTAGACCAGGACCACAGACATCATCATGAGGTTATCTGATGTAGACCAGGGCCACAGACATCATCATGAGGTTATCTGATGTAGACCAGGGCCACAGACATCATCATGAGGTTATCTGATGTAGACCAGGGCCACAGACATCATCATGAGGTTACCTGATGTAGACCAGGGCCCCAGACATCATCATGAGGTTATCTGATGTAGACCAGGGCCACAGACATCATCATGAGGTTACCTGATGTAGACCAGCACCACAGACATCATCATGAGGTTACCTGATGTAGACCAGGGCCCCAGACATCATCATGAGGTCACCTGATGTAGACCAGGACCCCAGACATCATCAATAGGTTACCTGATGTAGACCAGGACCACAGACATCATCATTAGGTTACCTGATGTAGACCAGGACCACAGACATCATCATGAGGTTATCCGATGTAGTTATCCGATGTAGACCAGGGCCACAGACATCATCATGAGGTTACCTGATGTAGACCAGGGCCACAGACATCATCATTAGGGTACCTGATGTAGACCAGGACCACAGACATCATCATGAGGTTATCTGATGTAGACCAGGGCCACAGACATCATCATGAGGTTACCTGATGTAGACCAGCACCACAGACATCATCATGAGGTTACCTGATGTAGACCAGGGCCCCAGACATCATCATGAGGTCACCTGATGTAGACCAGGACCCCAGACATCATCAATAGGTTACCTGATGTAGACCAGGACCACAGACATCATCATTAGGTTACCTGATGTAGACCAGGACCACAGACATCATCATGAGGTTATCCGATGTAGTTATCCGATGTAGACCAGGGCCACAGACATCATCATGAGGTTACCTGATGTAGACCAGGGCCACAGACATCATCATTAGGGTACCTGATGTAGACCAGGACCACAGACATCATCATGAGGTTATCTGATGTAGACCAGGGCCACAGACATCATCATGAGGTTATCTGATGTAGACCAGGGCCACAGACATCATCATGAGGTTATCTGATGTAGACCAGGGCCACAGACATCATCATGAGGTTACCTGATGTAGACCAGGGCCCCAGACATCATCATGAGGTTATCTGATGTAGACCAGGGCCACAGACATCATCATGAGGTTACCTGATGTAGACCAGCACCACAGACATCATCATGAGGTTACCTGATGTAGACCAGGGCCCCAGACATCATCATGAGGTTATCTGATGTAGACCAGGACCCCAGACATCATCATGAGGTTACCTGATGTAGACCAGGGCCCCAGACATCATCAATAGGTTACCTGATGTAGACCAGGGCCCCAGACATCATCAATAGGTTACCTGATGTAGACCAGGACCCCAGACATCATCAATAGGTTACCTGATGTAGACCAGTACCACAGACATCATCATGAGGTTACCTGATGTAGACCAGGGCCCCAGACATCATCATGAGGTTACCTGATGTAGACCAGGGCCCCAGACATCATCATGAGGTTACCTGATGTAGACCAGGGCCCCAGACATCATCATGAGGTTACCTGATGTAGACCAGGGCCCCAGACATCATCATTAGGTTACCTGATGTAGACCAGGACCACAGACATCATCATGAGGTTATCTGATGTAGACCAGGGCCACAGACATCATCATGAGGTTACCTGATGTAGACCAGGGCCACAGACATCATCATTAGGTTACCTGATGTAGACCAGGACCACAGACATCATCATGAGGTTATCTGATGTAGACCAGGGCCACAGACATCATCATGAGGTTATCTGATGTAGACCAGGGCCACAGACATCATCATGATGTTACCTGATGTAGACCAGGGCCCCAGACATCATCATGAGGTTATCTGATGTAGACCAGGGCCACAGACATCATCAATAGGTTACCTGATGTAGACCAGGGCCCCAGACATCATCATGAGGTTACCTGATGTAGACCAGGACCCCAGACATCATCATGAAGTTACCTGATGTAGACCAGGACCACAGACATCATCATGAGGTTACCTGATGTAGACCAGGGCCCCAGACATCATCATGAGGTTACCTGATGTAGACCAGGGCCCCAGACATCATCATGAGGTTACCTGATGTAGACCAGGGCCCCAGACATCATCATTAGGTTACCTGATGTAGACCAGGACCACAGACATCATCATGAGGTTATCTGATGTAGACCAGGGCCACAGACATCATCATGAGGTTACCTGATGTAGACCAGGGCCACAGACATCATCATTAGGTTACCTGATGTAGACCAGGACCACAGACATCATCATGAGGTTATCTGATGTAGACCAGGGCCACAGACATCATCATGATGTTACCTGATGTAGACCAGGGCCCCAGACATCATCATGAGGTTATCTGATGTAGACCAGGGCCACAGACATCATCATGAGGTTACCTGATGTAGACCAGCACCACAGACATCATCATGAGGTTACCTGATGTAGACCAGGGCCCCAGACATCATCATGAGGTTATCTGATGTAGACCAGGACCACAGACATCATCATGAGGTTACCTGATGTAGACCAGGACCCCAGACATCATCAATAGGTTACCTGATGTAGACCAGGACCCCAGACATCATCATGAGGTTATCTGATGTAGACCAGGGCCCCAGACATAATCAATAGGTTACCTGATGTAGACCAGGGCCCCAGACATCATCAATAGGTTACCTGATGTAGACCAGGACCACAGACATCATCATGAGGTTATCTGATGTAGACCAGGACCCCAGACATCATCATGAGGTTACCTGATGTAGACCAGGGCCCCAGACATCATCAATAGGTTACCTGATGTAGACCAGGGCCCCAGACATCATCAATAGGTTACCTGATGTAGACCAGGACCCCAGACATCATCAATAGGGCACCTGATGTAGACCAGGACCACAGACATCATCATGAGGTTACCTGATGTAGACCAGGGCCCCAGACATCATCATGAGGTTACCTGATGTAGACCAGGGCCCCAGACATCATCATGAGGTTACCTGATGTAGACCAGGACCACAGACATCATCATTAGGTTACCTAGATGTAGACCAGGACCACAGACATCATCATTAGGTTACCAGATGTAGACCAGGGCCCCAGACATCATCATGAGGTTACCTGATGTAGACCAGGGCCCCAGACATCATCATTAGGTTACCTGATGTAGACCAGGACCACAGACATCATCATGAGGTTATCTGATGTAGACCAGGGCCACAGACATCATCATGATGTTACCTGATGTAGACCAGGGCCCCAGACATCATCATGAGGTTATCTGATGTAGACCAGGGCCACAGACATCATCATGAGGTTACCTGATGTAGACCAGCACCACAGACATCATCATGAGGTTACCTGATGTAGACCAGGGCCCCAGACATCATCATGAGGTTATCTGATGTAGACCAGGACCACAGACATCATCATGAGGTTACCTGATGTAGACCAGGACCCCAGACATCATCAATAGGTTACCTGATGTAGACCAGGACCCCAGACATCATCATGAGGTTATCTGATGTAGACCAGGGCCCCAGACATCATCAATAGGTTACCTGATGTAGACCAGGGCCCCAGACATCATCAATAGGTTACCTGATGTAGACCAGGACCACAGACATCATCATGAGGTTATCTGATGTAGACCAGGACCCCAGACATCATCATGAGGTTACCTGATGTAGACCAGGGCCCCAGACATCATCAATAGGTTACCTGATGTAGACCAGGACCACAGACATCATCATGAGGTTATCTGATGTAGACCAGGACCCCAGACATCATCATGAGGTTACCTGATGTAGACCAGGGCCCCAGACATCATCAATAGGTTACCTGATGTAGACCAGGGCCCCAGACATCATCAATAGGTTACCTGATGTAGACCAGGACCCCAGACATCATCAATAGGTTACCTGATGTAGACCAGGACCACGGACATCATCATGAGGTTATCTGATGTAGACCAGGACCCCAGACATCATCATGAGGTTACCTGATGTAGACCAGGGCCCCAGACATCATCAATAGGTTACCTGATGTAGACCAGGGCCCCAGACATCATCAATAGGTTACCTGATGTAGACCAGGACCCCAGACATCATCAATAGGTTACCTGATGTAGACCAGGACCACAGACATCATCATGAGGTTACCTGATGTAGACCAGGGCCCCAGACATCATCATGAGGTTACCTGATGTAGACCAGGGCCCCAGACATCATCATGAGGTTACCTGATGTAGACCAGGACCACAGACATCATCATTAGGTTACCAGATGTAGACCAGGACCACAGACATCATCATTAGGTTACCAGATGTAGACCAGGGCCCCAGACATCATCATGAGGTTACCTGATGTAGACCAGGGCCCCAGACATCATCATTAGGTTACCTGATGTAGACCAGGACCACAGACATCATCATGAGGTTATCCGATGTAGACCAGGGCCACAGACATCATCATGAGGTTACCTGATGTAGACCAGGGCCACAGACATCATCATTAGGGTACCTGATGTAGACCAGGAACCACATACATCATCATGAGGTTATCTGATGTAGACCAGGGCCACAGACATCATCATGAGGTTATCTGATGTAGACCAGGGCCACAGACATCATCATGAGGTTATCTGATGTAGACCAGGGCCACAGACATCATCATGAGGTTACCTGATGTAGACCAGGGCCCCAGACATCATCATGAGGTTATCTGATGTAGACCAGGGCCACAGACATCATCATGAGGTTACCTGATGTAGACCAGCACCACAGACATCATCATGAGGTTACCTGATGTAGACCAGGGCCCCAGACATCATCATGAGGTTATCTGATGTAGACCAGGACCCCAGACATCATCATGAGGTTACCTGATGTAGACCAGGGCCCCAGACATCATCAATAGGTTACCTGATGTAGACCAGGGCCCCAGACATCATCAATAGGTTACCTGATGTAGACCAGGACCCCAGACATCATCAATAGGTTACCTGATGTAGACCAGTACCACAGACATCATCATGAGGTTACCTGATGTAGACCAGGGCCCCAGACATCATCATGAGGTTACCTGATGTAGACCAGGGCCCCAGACATCATCATGAGGTTACCTGATGTAGACCAGGACCACAGACATCATCATTAGGTTACCAGATGTAGACCAGGACCACAGACATCATCATGAAGTTACCTGATGGAGACCAGGACCCCAGCCATCATCATGAAGTTACCTGATGTAGACCAGGACCACAGACATCATCATGAGGTTACCTGATGTAGACCAGGGCCCCAGACATCATCATGAGGTTACCTGATGTAGACCAGGGCCCCAGACATCATCATGAGGTTACCTGATGTAGACCAGGGCCCCAGACATCATCATTAGGTTACCTGATGTAGACCAGGACCACAGACATCATCATGAGGTTATCTGATGTAGACCAGGGCCACAGACATCATCATGAGGTTACCTGATGTAGACCAGGGCCACAGACATCATCATTAGGTTACCTGATGTAGACCAGGACCACAGACATCATCATGAGGTTATCTGATGTAGACCAGGGCCACAGACATCATCATGAGGTTATCTGATGTAGACCAGGGCCACAGACATCATCATGATGTTACCTGATGTAGACCAGGGCCCCAGACATCATCATGAGGTTATCTGATGTAGACCAGGGCCACAGACATCATCATGAGGTTACCTGATGTAGACCAGCACCACAGACATCATCATGAGGTTACCTGATGTAGACCAGGGCCCCAGACATCATCATATGGTTATCTGATGTAGACCAGGACCACAGACATCATCATGAGGTTACCTGATGTAGACCAGGACCCCAGACATCATCAATCGGTTACCTGATGTAGACCAGTACCACAGACATCATCATGAGGTTACCTGATGTAGACCAGGGCCCCAGACATCATCATGAGGTTACCTGATGTAGACCAGGGCCCCAGACATCATCATGAGGTTACCTGATGTAGACCAGGACCACAGACATCATCATTAGGTTACCAGATGTAGACCAGGACCACAGACATCATCATGAAGTTACCTGATGTAGACCAGGACCCCAGACATCATCATGAAGTTACCTGATGTAGACCAGGACCACAGACATCATCATGAGGTTACCTGATGTAGACCAGGGCCCCAGACATCATCATGAGGTTACCTGATGTAGACCAGGGCCCCAGACATCATCATGAGGTTACCTGATGTAGACCAGGGCCCCAGACATCATCATTAGGTTACCTGATGTAGACCAGGACCACAGACATCATCATGAGGTTATCTGATGTAGACCAGGGCCACAGACATCATCATGAGGTTACCTGATGTAGACCAGGGCCACAGACATCATCATTAGGTTACCTGATGTAGACCAGGACCACAGACATCATCATGAGGTTATCTGATGTAGACCAGGGCCACAGACATCATCATGATGTTACCTGATGTAGACCAGGGCCCCAGACATCATCATGAGGTTATCTGATGTAGACCAGGGCCACAGACATCATCACGAGGTTACCTGATGTAGACCAGCACCACAGACATCATCATGAGGTTACCTGATGTAGACCAGGGCCCCAGACATCATCATGAGGTTATCTGATGTAGACCAGGACCACAGACATCATCATGAGGTTACCTGATGTAGACCAGGACCCCAGACATCATCAATAGTTTACCTGATGTAGACCAGGACCCCAGACATCATCATGAGGTTATCTGATGTAGACCAGGGCCCCAGACATCATCAATAGGTTACCTGATGTAGACCAGGGCCCCAGACATCATCAATAGGTTACCTGATGTAGACCAGGACCACAGACATCATCATGAGGTTATCTGATGTAGACCAGGACCCCAGACATCATCATGAGGTTACCTGATGTAGACCAGGGCCCCAGACATCATCAATAGGTTACCTGATGTAGACCAGGACCACAGACATCATCATGAGGTTATCTGATGTAGACCAGGACCCCAGACATCATCATGAGGTTACCTGATGTAGACCAGGGCCCCAGACATCATCAATAGGTTACCTGATGTAGACCAGGACCCCAGATATCATCAATAGGTTACCTGATGTAGACCAGGACCACGGACATCATCATGAGGTTATCTGATGTAGACCAGGACCCCAGACATCATCATGAGGTTACCTGATGTAGACCAGGGCCCCAGACATCATCAATAGGTTACCTGATGTAGACCAGGGCCCCAGACATCATCAATAGGTTACCTGATGTAGACCAGGACCCCAGACATCATCAATAGGTTACCTGATGTAGACCAGGACCACAGACATCATCATGAGGTTACCTGATGTAGACCAGGGCCCCAGACATCATCATGAGGTTACCTGATGTAGACCAGGGCCCCAGACATCATCATGAGGTTACCTGATGTAGACCAGGACCACAGACATCATCATTAGGTTACCAGATGTAGACCAGGACCACAGACATCATCATTAGGTTACCAGATGTAGACCAGGGCCCCAGACATCATCATGAGGTTACCTGATGTAGACCAGGGCCCCAGACATCATCATGAGGTTACCTGATGTAGACCAGGGCCCCAGACATCATCAACATGAGGTTACCTGATGTAGACCAGGGCCCCAGACATCATCATCATGAGGTTACCTGATGTAGACCAGGGCCCCAGACATCATCATCATGAGGTTACCTGATGTAGACCAGGGCCCCAGACATCATCATTAGGTTACCTGATGTAGACCAGGACCACATACATCATCATTAGGTTACCTGGTGTAGACCAGGACCCCAGACATCATCATGAGGTTACCTGATGTAGACCAGGGCCCCAGACATCATCATGAGGTTACCTGATGTAGACCAGGGCCACAGACATCATCATGAAGTTACCTGATGTCGACCAGGACCACAGACATCATCATGAAGTTACCTGATGTAGACCAGGACCCCAGACATCATCATGAAGTTACCTGATGTAGACCAGGGCCCCAGACATCATCATTAGGTTACCTGATGTAGACCAGGGCCCCAGACATCATCATTAGGTTACCTGATGTAGACCAGGACCACAGACATCATCATTAGGTTACCTGATGTAGACCAGGACCACAGACATCATCATGAGGTTATCTGATGTAGACCAGGGCCACAGACATCATCATGAGGTTACCTGATGTAGACCAGGGCCACAGACATCATCATTAGGTTACCTGATGTAGACCAGGACCACAGACATCATCATGAGGTTATCTGATGTAGACCAGGGCCACAGACATCATCATGAGGTTATCTGATGTAGACCAGGGCCACAGACATCATCATGAGGTTATCTGATGTAGACCAGGGCCACAGACATCATGATGAGGTTACCTGATGTAGACCAGGGCCACAGACATCATCATTAGGTTACCTGATGTCGACCAGGGCCCCAGACATCATCATGAGGTTACCTGATGTAGACCAGGGCCACAGACATCATCATGAGGTTACCTGATGTAGACCAGGACCACAGACATCATCATGAGGTTACCTGATTTAGACCAGGGCCCCAGACATCATCATGAGGTTACCTGATTTAGACCAGGACCACAGACATCATCATGAAGTTACCTGATGTAGACCAGGGCCACAGACATCATCATGAGGTTACCTGATTTA
Source organism: Ophthalmolycus amberensis (assembly GCA_024529925.1). NCBI lineage: Eukaryota > Metazoa > Chordata > Actinopteri > Perciformes > Zoarcidae > Ophthalmolycus > Ophthalmolycus amberensis. The sequence continues at coordinate 94,612 of JAFEUB010001242.1, forward strand.
GACCAGGGCCCCAGACATCATCATGAGGTTACCTGATGTAGACCAGGGCCCCAGACATCATCATGAGGTTCCCTGATGTAGACCAGGGCCACAGACATCATCATGAGGTTACCTGATGTAGACCAGGACCACAGACATCATCATGAAGTTACCTGATGTAGACCAGGGCCCCAGACAGGAACCAACGGCTGTCTCCAAACCATTTGATTGACTAAACTCCAGAATTATTGCAGGAATAGTGAAGCAGTGAAACACGGTGTCCTTTTGAACACAGCCAACCAACATGTCTGTTGAAGTCTTGGTGAGTGTGTTTACTTCTTGTTTTACCTTTGCGATGAATGATGATGTAACATAAGCAGACAGATAAAGTCACAGTGAACACGATAGAGATGAGTTGATGATGGAAGTTGTGATTGCATGATGCAGATTGGTGCTGATAAGCTATTAATCACCTAAAGGCTAATTATAGGCTAACAGCAAAGACTGCAATAATATCTGAATCATGAAATCAGAATGTTTACTAAAACTAAATTAAATAGTTTAATGCTCATTTCCCAACACAGCAGATGGAAAATCAACCACAATAACTTCATGTGCCACAAACCGTGAATACAATGTGTGTGTGAAGGTATGTTTGTTACTCTCTAGGACGCTTGTTGTTTTGTAACTCCTTTGTGTGGTGTTGTGTGTGACATGCAGCATATTTTTGTATTAAGTTGTGCTTCAGTATTTAGTTGTGACTATATTATGGCGCGGCGGCTAGCAACATCCCTTCACAACAAGAGGGGAACTCATTACTCTTCACGTTCACCCTGCGTGTATATGTGGGTGAAATGAACACTCTTGATTGCCTAGGTGTGAATCACGTTTGTATTTGTGTTAGGACTGTGATATGAGTTTACTGATGAGGGTCCCGGGACAGAGGATGTTGCATGTGTACAGATTGTAAAGCCCTCAGAGGCACATTTCTGATTTGTGATTTTAGGAGATACAAAATAAATGAAATTGAACTGAATTGAACTGAATTGATCTGATAGACTAAATGCTGGGTTCAGACCTCTGACCCTCAGTGGGACAAGTGAATAGATCCACTGATATAAAACAGAAGTGGAACGACATAGAGAGGGAAAGAGGAAGGCATGATGCAGCACAGGCCATATGTCAGACAGAATCATCATTTCTGCACTGACCCTTCAGTATGAGCTCCTCACATCTTCTCATTGTACAACCGATATGGTCCCAGGAAACACTAAGGCCGACATGGAGAACCCTCAATAGGTACCAATTCAGAAATAACCACCAGCTTAATGTTCATCTGTACCGACAAGTTAACAAGTAAATCAAATCTGCCAGATTGTTTACAGAGGGAAGTTTTGACTGCTATATTTAGTTGTCAATAATTGCCGTTAGGTGGAAATGAGTAAACGGTGGGCGGGAGGAAGGTCAGGTAGAAGAAAGAAAGACTATTTCTTCATACCAACATGTTTAATATATATATTTATATTTATATAGATGTTATAATTCTTTCGTGATACAATCATTACAAAATTCTTACATTCAAAAACAAATTTCAATTAAAAAAGGCAAAGGCAGAGGAATTGAATTCACCTCAAGCCAATGAGTTACACCTCTCACCCTCTCAATGGGTTAAAGGTCAACCTTTCAGTGAAACTGAACGTTTCATTGTAAAGTAGAATGGCGTTGTGTTGGAGCAGCCGCTTTAGGGCAGCTGAGGTCGTGTGTTGGTGATAAGCGAATCAGCTGAGAGGAGGAAGTGGTGGAACATTGTTGACAGGATGGCTCAGATGAGCAGCCACGACTGAGCGACTGTCTCTCTGTCCCATCATCTATCAGGTGTCACATTCCCTGCATACGGCACCCAGCGCTGGATACCGGGTTCAAATAGTGTCAGGAAAGGAGTCATAACCATGATGGAGTTCTTGCCATCCTTGGTGTTGTCATCAGCATGTTAACAGTGTGTCACTGTGTGTCTGCCTCCGAAGATGCTGTTGGTGAAAGATTACCATAAGCGTGTCTTGCCCTTTTCTCATACTAACCCATGCAAAACACATTGACATAACTGAGCTCTCAGTATTGACTGATATAATAAAAGATTAAAGTCGTGGCAAAGTCAACTTCTTTACATAAAAATACTTAATAACAAGGAGATTGAACTGTATTATAAAAGGTTTTGACTACATAATCCTCCTGACTGATTGCAAGGTTTGGATGAATTCTGGTCACTAAAGGTATTTGGTTAAGATTAGAGAACAATTGAGGTCATTGCCTAAAAAAAGTGTATAATTATATATTGAATATGGTAAACACCTTGATTTGTACATTGAAAGAAGCCTTCATCATGCGTTGCCAACTTGTTGACTGGACCACTCACAGACCCTTCACACAATGGACTTGTTCAGCAGTTATGGAGAAATATTATCATCATTAAGAGTCATGTTTCTGGCAACAGGATGAATGTAAGTCTAGTTCTCTTTCTCTTTTAGCTCTATCTTTGGTCTCCACCAACTCCTGAGGCGTCTCTCTTTATCTGCTCTAACTGTGTTCGTCTAACGTTTGTTGATGGCCAGTGGTGTGCAGTGGGTTAGAGCTTTCTCACTGAAAATAACTGCCTGATGCTGCTTTATTTTTTCATCAATCTTTAACTCTCATTGTCATTCAGGAAGAAAAGGTGACTCCTGTTTGCTTTGACCTTGCACCCTAAAGCCTTTTGCAATACAAATGTCTGAACCCACAGTGATGCACAGCTATCGAACTCTTAACTCTTCAGGCCAATGGTGCTCTTGAAGATACAAAATATTATGTATGTCACTGCATCAAACTTGACCCAGTAATTCAGTGGGAAATGCTGAATCAAAGGCATCAATCAATTTCATTTTAAACCAACCTTGTAATTTCCAAAAGTTCAATCCACACACTGACACACTTTGATTTCCCACTGATTTATTGAGCTGACATGTTAGGTGTGTTATGTGACAGCATATTGTGTTCATATAAGGGGTCAGCAACATCACACACAACCTGGCCTTGTTATGTGGTTCAATTGTGTCTCTGCGCTTTCTTCCAGAAGGAAAAGTATTTTTTCATTCTTTAGTATTCCATGTACTGTATTTGGTCATAAATCAAAGTATTGGAAAAGTCAGAAGATCTCTAGTGATTATAATGTATCCTCTGGAGACCATGAATGTCTGAACATGGCAAACCATGCAGTATTAGTTCAGATATTTCAGTCAGGATTGATGGACATTGCCATCCTTTGAGCGATGCAGCCTGTGCGACTTCAATGTCCAAAAATGAAACATGTTAACGTGCAGTGGTGAGAGAAAAACGTACAATTTGTGATTGGTATCATCTGTAGTCAATCATTTCTATCAAACAGAGTCATAGTTTATTTATTTCAGTGGGGAGTTCCTCTCTGCAACACTGCTGTATTGTTTGACATAAGGGGCTGACGGCAGTGTTTGTATGCCTCTCGTTTTAGAGTTCCACGCCTCAGATTAGCAAGCGCCATCGTTTACATGATGAGGCGCTTGTGTTCTAATTAAGGCCTTTAATGGAGGGGAACCGGTGTGAGGAGGGTTCATACATTCTTCATCTGAGTGACAGTTAACATGTTTAAATGTCAGCCAGTCTAAACCAGCAAACTGCATAGCTCAGTCCTTCTGAAGCTGTATATCTACAGGGGGATGTGCCCATTGGCGACTGATTAATACTGGAACCACCTGTCCTCTAAAACAGAGCATTAGTATAGAACCGGGATGTTCAAGCAAATCAATGTTATTCAGAACAATGTTAAATTATTTAGTAATTGAATGTCTAAGACCTGAACCACATTCTCCGAACAAATAGGGGGCAGCATTTCACCTCTACTGGGTCCACACAATGTCATCTTATGCTGCGTTCACACCAAACGCGTCGCGAATTCATCGCGCCGCATATTCGCGTCCATCGCGACGTCGGTCAAAACGCCGGGGAATTTGTGTTCATGTGTGAATCGCGCGAATCGCGCTGGACGCGCCGGAGAGAGGGGGCTTAACTAAATGCCGCCATATCTGGTTCATAATATTGTTCAGAGGAGCTCTGTGGATTGTATCGAGGTGTATTCACGGTGTCTAGCAAGCCACACGTCGCTGTTTACGACAGCTCTATGAACACAAAATAAACTGATTTGGCTGTGATTTAACGGCAATAAACCGACAAAAAGGGACTCCGAAACAACTACGTAATGATGCCGATTTGATCGTAGAGCTCTGGGTGAACACAGACGGGCGGCTCTTTATTTATTTCCTAATTCAGCAACGGCAGGACGTCGCTGATGACAGGGAGAGCAACTCAACGCTGATAGGCTATCGTGCCGGGGCGTAACGCGAATATTTCGCAGAAGTTGTAATATTTCAACTCGCGTGTCGGGGCGATTTGGCGTTTGACGCGGATTCGCGTCCATCGCGCCGCAAATTCGCGTCCATCGCGATGCGCCATCGCGTCTGTGCATAGACTTTGTATGTAATCTAGACGTGCGAATAATTTGCGACGCGTTTGGTGTGAACGCAGCATTACAGTCATCAATGAAAACAGAAAAGAAAAGCACTGACAGCAAAAACACGCAAGATGCAACAAAACTGCTGAAAGTCTGAGAGATGGTTAGAATAACATGGCTATCTTTTAATCTCCACGTGTGGCCCCGGCCTACTGTTTACATCACAGCTTGCTTAGCTCCATTTTATCAAGACCATTGTAGCAATAGAGCAGCCACGTTCACACCGTATATCCACCTCATTTGATAAAACGTTGTGAGTTCACCATCAAACCACCTCTTTACGAGCCAAAAGCTTTCTACAGCGATGGAGAGCCACGCCAATGCTGCTTTTTAAATCACTTCTTTTCTTTGCCCCTGAATGCGTATTCCTGCTGGGAACGGGTTGTTGGCATGGTGATGAAGGTCAATGCCAATAGCGTCATCCATCTTGTGTCTACTGTGCCACGAACAGAGCAACAAGCCCTCGGGCCAGCTCTACTCTTTCGTCCTCTCATGTTGGACTGAGGACTGAACGCTATAGTGACTCACTATCGCCTCTCCAGATACAAGTGGTACTACAAGACAGGACGGGCCGGGCTAGCTGGTTAGCATGCTCTCTTCACTCGATACCTCTGTCTTTGACATAACGTCAACACTGTAAGCTCCTCACAATCTGTTGATAATTGAATTCTTGCCAATTCTCACACAAATCACCCCACACTCATACAAAACGATCTATCCACATCATATCAGACTTGAAAGGCCTACGTAAAGAAAACAAATATATATTTTGGTTTAAATGAATTCACACACATTTGGAGTGGTGGAATATAACTAAGTAGCCTACATCTCCTCAAATTCTGTACGTTAGTACAATTGTGAGCTGCTTGTACTTTCCTTGAGTATTTCCATTTCACTCTACTTTATAGAACTGTACTTGTGATACTTAAGTGCATTTAGGTGATGGAACATTTGGGCTTTGACTCTGGTATTAACTTACTTACAGGGCTTTTCACTTGTAAATACGTATTTTCACGCTGTACTGATGCTTTTACTTACATTTCCAATCTTAGTCTTGGTCTCTTTGGTGTATTTTTCAATCTCACTTTCCAGTTTCTTTTTTTGTTTTTTCCTGGGAATGTTACAGACACCCTGTTAATAATACTGCAAATTCATTGGCTTTTATCAGTCACCATTGTGTTACCTCATTCCGTGATCGATAGTGACTTAGCAGATATTTATTTAAATAAAGGATCTGAATACATACACTGCACTGCCCATTGGACTTCAAAAAGCAAAAGGACAACCTAACTTTATGTTCTCATACTATTTCTGACTAAACCAGTCGAACAGTATCACATCTGTCTGTGTGACGGGACCAACAGATCAATTAGGGCAGCTCAGATTCTTTCCATGTGGAGCTTTTACATCTGCCCTGAGGCCTCAGTCAATTTCCAATGATAGCCCTCCAGTTGATGCGCTGGTGAAATGTCAATTAGCCACCATCCACCTCCACACAGTGTGCTCTGTTTCTGCGGGTCCAGGGCTAATCGCTCATCATCGACCCCCTGGTACCTGTCTGGATGGTGGCAGGGCAGTCGGGACAAGCACATACACACTCACACACAAACATCTGAGTCTCCTCTGAGTCACACCTCTGGACTTTGCAGGTGCACATCTGCCCCTCCAGAGTATTTGTGTGGTACAAGACAGAGAGAAGTGACAGCAAGAGTTGATTCAGACTTAATGGAACAAGCAGAAAGCTCACTTGTAGATTATAGACCAACAAATGATGTTTGCTCTTTACTTACCTATAACCATGTTGTTTGTCTGGATACTTCTGTAGATGCATGCACTGATATTGTTGAAAAAAATGATTCTAAAAACATTCCCACTGAACACAATCTGGGAATTTGAAGAATACACCAATATTAACATTCTGTGTGCTGGTATGATTACAATCCTCTCCACTAATAAAGGATGTCAACCTGCCGATAAGTGGGCCAAACACACAGCGGAATTAAGAACGTTTATCCAATACGCCTTCGAAAATTCACAGTTGAAGTCACTAAGAAAAAAGAGGAACTTGCAAAGCTGAAACTTAAAGGAATGGATGGAAGGGCACCACCAGGAGTGGAGCCTGCGGCTTAATTTGACTCAACACGGGAAACCTTCAGATATCAGGTCTCAGTATTACCAGACTGTGAGGGGAAAGCTACGTACATCTGTCAAAGGAGCAGAGAGTATTGGAAAACAAATTCTGACACAAGCAGAAAAAAAATCAAGAAGATCTTTAGTTTCTGTTTTACATTGCAATGTTTGGTGTAACTTAACTGTGAGGTTGTGATTCTAAGCAGACAGTGATGTGAGGTAGTTGTGATGAGCCTGTTACATGCTTTAAAGACACGACTGCTCTCTCGGCTTGCAGATGAGCTCAGCATGTCAGTCATGACAGATTTGGCACCTAATCTAACCACCGCATATGTTATCATCGTGTCACCTGATCAAATAGAGACTTCCTCAACATATATATTATCCAGCAATCAGCGTTGCAGATCTGATATATGACAAAAATACCAAAAACAAGCTTATACAAAATAGCAACTATGATATTACTTTTTGATGATTTATACTTTTTATAGTTAATCTCAGCAAACATTGCATCGGTTACACGCTCCTGCAGATTCCTGCTCTACAACATCAGGAGGATTCACTTCCTCACTGACGAGACGGTGCAGGTGCTCATCCAGGCTCTGGTCATCTCCCGCCTGGACTACTGCAACTCTCTACTTGCCGGAGCCCCGGCATCGGCCATCAGACCTCTGGAGCTTGTCCAGAAAGCTGCAGCTCGTCTGGTGTTCAATCGCCCCAAGTTCTCCCACACAACTTCCCTTCTCTGTTCTCTACACTGGCTCCCTGTAAGAGCATCCAGTGTGAGACTCTGGTGCTAGCCTACAGGGCAGTGAAAGGAACAGCTCCTTCCTATCTCCAGGCCATGGTCAAGCCCTACACCCCCGCCCGACCTCTTCGCTCTGCTGCCTCGGGGCGATCGGTCACCCCGTCGCTCAGAGGTCCCTGCGGCCGATCGACCCGGTCACGGCTGTTTCCTGTCCTGGCCCCTCAGTGGTGGAATGAACTCCCCACTGACGTCAGGACAGCGGAGTCGCTGCCCATCTTTCATCAGGCTGAAGACTCACCTCTACAGTTTCTGCACTGTACTTCTGCTCTGGTTGATGCTCTTAGATGCTTGTTTAAAGGAGATGCACTTATGACTTCTGGTGACGAGTAGTTCTCTTGAATACCTATGTTGAATACACTTATTGTAAGTCGCTTTGGATAAAAGCGTCTGCTAAAT
>JAFEUB010001242.1:107500-179432 GCA_024529925.1 Ophthalmolycus amberensis
CTAATTGAAATAAATTGGCAAATCAAGTGACAATGAAACATTTTCTCTTTATTTATTCTTTATTTTCGTCTCAGCCCCCTATAGTTGTCTTCCGGCCCACCTACCCCACCGGCCCTTGCAGAGCCTGTACTGTCTACATTTACGCTGCTGGACCCAAGACCTCAGAGCCCTGGGTCTGAAGTGTCTCCTGACATCTTCAGAGGAGTTTGAACCTGTGAACACGTTCAGTTCCCATTTCCAACAGTCAAGTTAGCCTGTACTCCCACGCGAAGGAGCATTAGTAACAGCGAAGGAGCATTAGTGACAGCTCATTAATTTTCCCAGGCCTCGTGACGGAATCAGGTCGTCTATAAAGGAGGCACCTGGCCACCCGCTAGACAGCACGAGACAGAGGAGCAGGGACGGACTGAGTCGCGAGCCAACTAGTCCTCACAGAAAAGAAAATCAAAAATGAACGCACATATCTTAGTTTGCTGCTTATCTCTGCTGTTACTGCTGAACTTCGTGGGAGCCAAACCCGTTTCTGATCTACAGGTGAGTTCACCTTTCAGCTGCTCAACAAATGGGATATGAAGACGGCACATTTTCAAGCCAATGCGATCATGTCAAGTCAGTTCATATTTTAATTTGAATAAATAGATGTGTGTTGGATGGACATCCGTGTAGAGTTTACTGTGTGTTTCTACTCTCACAATGTTAATGCTCTCTGGGTTTTCTTTTTCTCCGCAGAGTTTGAAGCAGCTTTTAGATGAGGAGATCAACACCGCGCCGTATTACTCCTCAGAGGAGGAGAAGGATGGAAACACAGACAAGTCGTTGTTCGAAGCTCCAGAGCAGCAGCCGTGGGACTCCTCCGACCCCAGCAACTCGGTACTGGAGGCGAGAGAAAACCTCCTCGCGCGTATCTTCAAAGACCTCATGAGGACCTCCAAGCGCTCGTGGAGCCGAAACAAGAAGGGCGGGCTGAGGAGCTGCTTCGGTGTCCGGCTAGAGAGGATCGGCTCCTTCAGCGGGCTGGGATGCTGAAGGTGGGTGTTATTTAAATCAGCTGCGTAATATTCATTTAAAATGGAACAGAAGTCATTTAGCCCTGAAGGTGTGGACCAATATGAGAAAATATTATATGGATGACAATTTCTTTTTACACTCACAGGTGTCCTGAAATACAGGAAGATATAAAAACGTATTTGTAGAATAACAGAAACAAGATGCAGTTAGAATATGAGGCAGAATATAGGGGTGAGTGCAGATCAACATGATTTTATAACGATTCTGATACAGTTATTGCACATTATAGATAGCCATGTGATTAATTGATACAAACAGACACGTTTAAGTCTCCTGATCTTATACATCAACGTATAATGCAGATCTATTAAACTTCAGCGTCGACAGACCCAACGCAGAATGCTAAGGGATTAAACATGAACAGAAATATACAGATTAAGCACATTGTTTCAACATCTATTATATCCCCTATTTATAGTTTGTGTATATTTGAGGAGCAGTTCATGATTGCACTGAAATGAAAATGCATCAAAACCTTCAATATTTAAGAAGAGAGAAACCGAGAGCTCATTCATCACTGAGCATCACTTGAAGGTTTTGTGGCTCTTTGCTCAGCAGCTGCAGTTTTGGCCAATGCAGACATGCAGATGTAACAAAGTGCTTGTTAAGCCGGTGTGGTGATGTGTCTTTTGTTCTGTCAACAGGCGTGGATGACTCGGGCTTCTCCCATCAGCAGACACTTTAAAGGGGCGCCTCCTCCAGTCTCTCCGGTCCATGCTTCGCAGTCACAACCGTCATTTCTCTTTTCATATGTGAGCTATTAAATGATAAATTATTGGAAATGTATTTATTATTTTCATGTTGGATAAAGTACAGTTGCCTTGTATTGTAGTAAAATAATTATTTTGCATAATAGCCGATTGTGTGATTAAATTTGTTTCTCCTTTGGGCTCTATACGCAGCTGATACACTGCCTTGTTGTAATAAACCTGTCACGGTGTGTTAGATGGGGAAGCATTTCATTCATATTGATTTGTTATTTTAAAATAAATTATCGTCAGCAGTAACGTGTTCAATCTGAACTGTTTCGGTGGGAAAAGACGCCACAGTTTGAACATGAATGCGTTTCTTTTAGTTTACGTTTTTTTCACGTGAACAATTTCACGCAATCGATCCGGGAACAGTTTGTGTTTTGGCAGAAGTACGTCATCGTTGAATAACATGAGTGACGTTGCTGGATACATGTGATTACTGTACTTCAGTACAAAGTAAAAGTTACAAAGGAGGCTCCATGTAATTACTGTACTTAATTACAAAGTAAAAGTTACAAAGGAGGCTACATGTGATTACTGTACTTAAGTACAAAGTAAAAGTTACAAAGGAGGCTCCATGTGATTACTGTACTTAAGTTCAAAGTAAAAGTTACAAAGGAGGCTACATGTGATTACTGTACTTAAGTACAAAGTAAAAGTTACAAAGGAGGCTACATTTGATTACTGTACTTCAGTACAAAGTAAAAGTTACAAAGGAGGCCACATGTGATTACTGTACTTAAGTACAAAGTAAAAGTTACAAAGGAGGCTCCATGTGATTACTGTACTTAAGTACAAAGTAAAAGTTACAAAGGAGGCTACATGTGATTACTGTACGTAAGTACAAAGTAAAGGTTACAAAGGAGGCTACATGTGATTACTGTACTTCAGTATAAAGTAAAGGTTACAAAGGAGGCTACATGTGATTACTGTACTTAAGTACAAAGTAAAGGTTACAAAGGAGGCTCCATGTGATTACTGTACTTAAGTACAAAGTAAAGGTTACAAAGGAGGCTCCATGTGATTACTGTACTTAAGTACAAAGTAAAAGTTACAAAGGAGGCTACATGTGATTACTGTACTTCAGTATAAAGTAAAGGTTACAAAGGAGGCTACATGTGATTACTGTACTTAAGTACAAAGTAAAGGTTACAAAGGAGGCTCCATGTGATTACTGTACTTAAGTACAAAGTAAAAGTTACAAAGGAGGCTCCATGTGATTACTGTACTTAAGTACAAAGTAAAGGTTACAAAGGAGGCTACATGTGATTACTGTACTTCAGTATAAAGTAAAGGTTACAAAGGAGGCTACATGTGATTACTGTACTTAAGTACAAAGTAAAGGTTACAAAGGAGGCTCCATGTGATTACTGTACTTAAGTACAAAGTAAAAGTTACAAAGGAGGCTCCATGTGATTACTGTACTTAAGTACAAAGTAAAAGCTACAAAGGAGGCTACATGTGATTACTGTACTTCAGTATAAAGTAAAGGTTACAAAGGAGGCTCCATGTGATTACTGTACTTAAGTACAAAGTAAAGGTTACAAAGGAGGCTCCATGTGATTACTGTACTTAAGTACAAAGTAAAGGTTACAAAGGAGGCTACATTTGATTACTGTACTTAAGTACAAAGTAAAAGTTACAAAGGAGGCTCCATGTGATTACTGTACTGAAGTACAAAGTAAAAGTTACAAAGGAGGCTCCATGTGATTACTGTACTTCAGTATAAAGTAAAGGTTACAAAGGAGGCTACATGTGATTACTGTACTTCAGTATAAAGTAAAGGTTACAAAGGAGGCTACATGTGATTCCTGTACTTAAGTACAAAGTAAAAGTTACAAAGGAGGCTACATGTGATTACTGTACTTCAGTATAAAGTAAAGGTTACAAAGGAGGCTACATGTGATTACTGTACTTAAGTACAAAGTAAAAGTTACAAAGGAGGCTCCATTTGATTACTGTACTTAAGTACAAAGTAAAGGTTACAAAGGAGGCTCCATGTGATTACTGTACTTAAGTACAAAGTAAAAGTTACAAATGAGGCTACATGTGATTACTGTACTTAAGTACAAAGTAAAGGTTACAAAGGAGGCTACATGTGATTACTGTACTTCAGTATAAAGTAAAGGTTACAAAGGAGTCTCCATGTGATTACTGTACTTAAGTACAAAGTAAAGGTTACAAAGGAGGCTCCATGTGATTACTGTACTTAAGTACAAAGTAAAAGTTACAAAGGAGGCTACATGTGATTACTGTACTTAAGTACAAAGTAAAAGTTACAAAGGAGGCTCCATGTGATTACTGTACTGAAGTACAAAGTAAAAGTTACAAAGGAGGCTCCATGTGATTACTGTACTTCAGTATAAAGTAAAGGTTACAAAGGAGGCTCCATGTGATTACTGTACTTAAGTACAAAGTAAAAGTTACAAAGGAGGCTCCATGTGATTACTGTACTTAAGTACAAAGTAAAAGCTACAAAGGAGGCTACATGTGATTACTGTACTTCAGTATAAAGTAAAGGTTACAAAGGAGGCTCCATGTGATTACTGTACTTAAGTACAAAGTAAAGGTTACAAAGGAGGCTCCATGTGATTACTGTACTTAAGTACAAAGTAAAGGTTACAAAGGAGGCTACATTTGATTACTGTACTTAAGTACAAAGTAAAAGTTACAAAGGAGGCTCCATGTGATTACTGTACTTAAGTACAAAGTAAAGGTTACAAAGGAGGCTACATGTGATTACTGTACTTAAGTACAATTTTAAGGAATTGTACTTGCTACTTTATATTTCCACCCTCTACATGTCAGAGGGAAATGTTTGGACTCCATGTATCTGACAGTTACTGGTTAGATGTTACATACGATAAGCTTGTAAAATAAATCAAATCAGTGGCTCCCAAAGTCTTTGGCTTGTGACCTTTTAGATCTGGTTCAGGCTCCTTGTCATGATTGAGATTCTATGAACTGTTAGCAGATCCACCAAAGAGACATTTCTCCTCTGAACTTGTAACATGGTTTAATTTGAATAATAACAAAAGATGAGAGCAGATTTGTGTTGAAGCCCTTTTGCCCACCGCTGGACCACCCAACTGTGTATAAAGTACAAGTGAAAATGCTGCTTCCATGTCAATGCATTAGTACGCATGAAAGAATCATTTAATATCAGCCTCATTTATTATTGATTCTTTAAGTACATTTCGATGATAATATTGTACTTCAGTACAATTTTGAATGCAGGACTTTGACATGTAAGTAAAGTATGTTTTACATAGTGGTATTAGTACTTTTACTTAAATAAAAGAGCTGAGTACTTCTTCCGCCACTGTCCTTATGGCAGCTTGGTCTTCACTGTTTACATTAATGTCACAAATAAAGAAGAGCAAATACCTGAAAAAATCAGGCCGGATTACACTTTGACAGGTTTTAAATTTTTGGTCAGCATCTAACAGGAAGTTGTTCCTATAAACCAAGAAGGAAGACAAATGACCCTGATTTAATACAAGGGTCCAATAGTCTCTAAATGTGTCTGTCTGCCGTTTGTGCTGTGCTTATCAGAGCTTTTTCACGGAAACCAGGTTGATGAGAACCAGGTTGATTTTGAACACTGTAAAACCAAAACAATGAGCTGAAAGAGGCTAAAACGCTCTGTGGAGCTGAGGGAGGTTCAGTGTGGGGATAACGTGTGTGCTTCACCACAGACAGACTCTAATATTCATAATGAGAGGCTTCACAGTATTCTTGCTTCCCGCAACAGAGAGGTCAGAGGTCACAATCTGCCACAGAGCAGCACCTTGAGAGCTGGTAGCACTTGCATCCTTCTCAAGGACCCTTTAGTGGAGTGTTGGTCTGAGTGGTGTTCCTCCCTCTGAAGGCTACACCACCACAATCATGTACACGCCTCAATTTAGAAACACGGTCACGATGTACTGTTACTTTACTACTTCCCGTAGCTCAGTGACAACAATGTCCCGTGTACAGGGGGGTTGAAGTATGTTTCTCAAACAAAGTAGCAAATGGTAGCAGCTATGTCACACGAATGCCCCATATCTAAGAGACAACGCTTTAAAAGGAGCAGTTTCCGACAGCTCCTGTTATCAGAATCAGGTGTCAGGAATGCCAGTCCAATTCCTGGCATACCCACATGTGTCCAGCTAATGTATAAAAGAGAAGAGGACTGCTGTGGACTCCAACATCCAAACAGCTACCAGGCAAAGAAGCCAAGGAGCATCCATCCATCCATCCATTGAAACGACCAACAGGAACTCACAGAGAAACATGCATCTGTCTTCCATTCCTCTTTGTGGCCTCCTCCTCATCTTAAAGCTGCAGCTGTCCAGCACATATCCCATCAGCACCGGCTTGACTGACACTGACATAGACATCTTAAAGGTGAGTCTTCAGATGAGTGATTCTAAACTTGGGTTTGGAAAGTAGGAGTTCTAGGAGACATGCAGCAAGATAAGCAAGCACTTTTATTTATTTTACAGCATCTAATTTCAGTAATCCCACTCGTAGATTGTATAAAGATCATCACTCAACAGCAACATCCTGTATAGACCTATGGGACCATATATGATTTAATATGACTCTTTGATCTCATATGTGTTTAATGAAGTTAAATTGGTGAGCCAATAACAATAAGTGTAATGAGTATGTAATAAATAATTAATGCTGCAGTTCTATAGTTACATTAACAATGTTTATTTGGAGTCTACACTGCAGGACAAGATCTCACATGCTTCTCATGGTCTTAACATCTGCTTCTGATGCATCACCATACTTGAAAGTGCAACCAGAAATGTTTGAAGGCCCGCCCTGTAAATGTAAATCCACAATGCAAAATGTTAAAATGTTTACATTCAATATGCAAGAGTTAACCTAACTTATGTGGACGTTGCAGGTGCTCCTTCACAGACTAGAGGAGTCAGTTCCTGATGTGGACTGGAGAGTCTCTGCAGAGAGGGACAGTCTGGACAGCCTGGACATAGAGGAGGCAGCAGATGGACAGCAGCCCCAAACCGGACTGGATGAGGCAGCGATCAGGGAGTTTCTCTCAGCAAAGAACCTGAAGAGCGTCCGCAACGACTCGTCCAGGAAGTCCTCCGGCTGCTTCGGGCGACGGATGGACAGAATAGGCTCCATGAGCTCACTGGGGTGCAACACTGTCGGCAGATACAGTGAGTTACAGTAACACACCCACAGGAAACAGTCACACATAGCCCTGTGTTTATTCTCATATTTATAATTATATTCTCATGAATTTTCCTCATACACATTTGTATTATTAATGAAACAAATCCAGAAATATGAACTGTCTTAATAACAGAGTTGTTGCTATCTTGTTCTCTTGCAGATCCAAAGTAAAGATGAAGTCTTACCATCTAAATTCTGGAACTGCAACCTCTCTACCATTTTTATTTGAACGCTATTTATTTACTGATATTTATTGAATATTGATGGTGGCTTACAAGTATTATTTATTTATAATGGATGTAAGACTGTTCTTTATGTACTGTTGAATGTATTAATAAATGTTTACAACTGCACATCATTGAACCAAGTGTTGCTGAAGCATCAACACACACACACAGATTGTGAATCTCGTCCCTCGTAGGGTGTGGCTTGTTAAAGAAGCTGGGAAAGCTGTGGTTTAGATGAGGTCGTTATGCCTGGGGAATAAAGTGGAGCTCAGCACTCAACATATAGGTTGGACTTTGGGTGGACTGAACGGACTGCACGCTTCAGTAACACTTGCGCACCTTTGTGTCTTACTTGTGATGTGGATTCCCAGTGAGACACTCAGACAGCCATGACCCCATCAGTAACAGATTTAAAAAAGTTTTCTCTTGATCTCATGAAGACTGAGACATGCGCCTGAATACTCAAGGAGAAATCTAGTAAGTGGACCTTGACTACTGCAGCTACCAGTGTTGCTGTCTTAATGCAGGTTAGCATCGGCTAACTCCACAGGGGACAGAGAAATAGCAGCTTATTGCAAGATATCTGAATCAATGAGAACATCTATATTAAACTGTTTCCACTGACTAAGACAGTGTGAATATATATATAAGTAAAAATGACAGCTGACAAAACAATATCCACTCAAGGTCTACTTACTTGTTTGTTCCAGGGCTTTTAACCTTATCACATTATCTTTATCGGCAGATGGAGTTTGCTCAGCGGTCCTGGAACTACAGATGTTCAAACTTTCCACGACTCTAAAAACGTGGCCTGAGAGTTGATATTGTCAGTTCATCCATTTCTCCACTTTCTGTCTTGTTATTATGAGAGCTGTAAAATGTAAAATATAGTTCAGCCTTTTGGGAAATAACATGGATTACTTTTCTTGCAGAGAGCAAGATGAGAATATTTTTGTCAATCTCATGTCTGTGTTAAGTATGAAACTACAGCCATAAATTGATTAGCTCAGCCTTGCTCTCCAGACACTGTTCGCTAAGAAAGATATCCAGCTTGTAACTATAACCACAAATTGTTTTTACATTTCTGTTTGACAAATTAAATACCACGTGTTAATCAGTGAGCTTTAGAGGTATTGGCAGGTGTATTTGAATATTTGAGGGAACTAAACTAGCCGCTGCAAGTCTTTATGCTGTTAAGCTAATTGCTTGGTGGCTCTAGCGCCATACTTAATATATCATGAGAGTGGTATCAATGGGAGTGTATGGGTGCTATGTTCCCCAGCTCCATACCCTCCCAATATGACACATTAGGAGACCTTTCAAACTGTTTTATGTTCTCAGCAATGTTTTTTCCATGGGTCCAATGTTCAGTGTATTAAAGGTGTAACGGTTCAGAAACTTCTCGGTTCGGTTCAATACGATACAGTAGTGCCACGGCTTGGTACGTTTTCAGTACAGCAAAAAAGCAGAAATGCGAAATCCTCGCTGGTGACACTCTCAAGGAGGTCTGAAGAACATGGCTCTTCATCTCCATTCAGTAGTGAGGTAATGTGTCCTTACAGTCAGGTAGCTTTGTGTCTGAAGAACATGGCTCTTCATCTCCATTCAGTAGTGAGGTAATGTGTCTCTACAGTCAGGTAGCTTTGTGTCTGAAGAACATGGCTCTTCATCTCCATTCAGTAGTGAGGTAATGTGTCTCTACAGTCAGGTAGCTTTGTGTCTGAAGAACATGGCTCTTCATCTCCATTCAGTAGTGAGGTAATGTGTCCTTACAGTCAGGTAGATTTGTGCATGAAGAACATGGCTCTTCATCTCCATTCAGTAGTGAGGTAATGTGTCCTTACAGTCAGGTAGATTTGTGTAGTCCGTGATATCCGGCTGTCTGTTGTCAGAGGAACAGCGGGAGCTTCGGACATTTGATTCTCTGTTTGGGCTTTTGTTTTCTTCAACAAAGCAAGAATTATGGTCTGGATAAATGGGCTCGTGAATGAGTAGTGTCACGGGGCTCAATAGCATTAAGCATGTTCATACAGCCTGGTTTTCCACTCCAGAGTAGGGTGTCATATCCACTGCTATAAATATAACAATCGCCGTGGCGATAGCTTTAGCCCTGTTTGAATCAGTAGGGAACAGCTACCTAAACGCTGCCGAGAGAGTTTGTAGCGTGTGTGCTGCTGCTAGTTTAGCGTAGCGCGCCTCTCAGAACACACGTGTATGTTGTCTGTTACGTGGTAGAGTGTCAGACTGTACATTGTCTGTTACGTGGTAGAGTGTCAGACTGTACGTTGTCTGTTACGTGGTAGAGTGTCAGACAGCACGTTGTCTGTTACGTGGTAGAGTGTCAGACAGTATGTTGTCTGTTACGTGGTAGAGTGTCAGACATCACGTTGTCTGTTACGTGGTAGAGTGTCAGACTGTACGTTGTCTGTTACGTGGTAGAGTGTCAGACAGCACGTTGTCTGTTACGTGGTAGAGTGTCAGACAGTATGTTGTCTGTTACGTGGTAGAGTGTCAGACATCACGTAGTCTGTTACGTGGTAGAGTGTCAGACTGTATGTTGTCTGTTACGTGGTAGAGTGTCAGACATCACGTTGTCTGTTACGTGGTAGAGTGTCAGACAGTATGTTGTCTGTTACGTGGTAGAGTGTCAGACATCACGTTGTCTGTTACGTGGTAGAGTGTTAGACTGTACGTTGTCTGTTACGTGGTAGAGTGTCAGACTGTACGTTGTCTGTTACGTGGTAGAGTGTCAGACAGCACATTGTCTGTTATGTTGTAGAGTGTCAGACAGTATGTTGTCTGTTACGTGGTAGAGTGTCAGACATCACGTTGTCTGTTACGTGGTAGAGTGTCAGACAGTATGTTGTCTGTTATGTGGTAGAGTGTCAGACAGTATGTTGTCTGTTATGTGGTAGAGTGTCAGACAGCATGTTGTCTGTTACGTGGTAGAGTGTCAGACAGTATGTTGTCTGTTACGTGGTAGAGTGTCAGACAGTATGTTGTCTGTTACGTGGTAGTGTCAGACAGCATGTTGTCTGTTACGTGGTAGAGTGTCAGACAGTATGTTGTCTGTTACGTGGTAGAGTGTCAGACAGCATGTTGTCTGTTAAGTGGTAGAGTGTCAGACAGTATGTTTTCTGTTACGTGGTAGAGTGTCAGACAGTATGTTGTCTGTTACGTGGTAGAGTGTCAGACAGCACGTTGTCTGTTACGTGGTAGAGTGTCAGACAGCACGTTGTCTGTTACGTGGTAGAGTGTCAGACAGTATGTTGTCTGTTACATGGTAGTGTCAGACAGCATGTTGTCTGTTACGTGGTAGAGTGTCAGACAGTATGTTGTTTGTTACATGGTAGTGTCAGACAGCATGTTGTCTGTTACGTGGTAGAGTGTCAGACAGTATGTTTTCTGTTACGTGGTAGAGTGTCAGACAGCACGTTGTCTGTTACGTGGTAGAGTGTCAGACTGTACGTTGTCTGTTACGTGGTAGAGTGTCAGACAGTATGTTTTCTGTTACGTGGTAGAGTGTCAGACAGTATGTTGTCTGTTACGTGGTAGAGTGTCAGACAGTATGTTGTCTGTTACATGGTAGAGTGTCAGACAGCACATTGTCTGTTACGTGGTAGAGTGTCAGACTGTATGTTGTCTGTTACGTGGTAGTGTCAGACAGCATGTTGTCTGTTACCTGGTAGAGTGTCAGACAGCACGTTGTCTGTTACGTGGTAGAGTGTCAGACATCACGTTGTCTGTTACATGGTAGAGTGTCAGACAGTATGTTGTCTGTTACGTGGTAGAGTGTCAGACATCACGTTGTCTGTTACGTGGTAGAGTGTTAGACTGTACGTTGTCTGTTACGTGGTAGAGTGTCAGACTGTACGTTGTCTGTTACGTGGTAGAGTGTCAGACAGCACGTTGTCTGTTACGTGGTAGAGTGTCAGACAGTATGTTGTCTGTTACGTGGTAGAGTGTCAGACATCACGTTGTTTGTTACGTGGTAGAGTGTCAGACTGTATGTTGTCTGTTACGTGGTAGAGTGTCAGACTGTATGTTGTCTGTTACGTGGTAGAGTGTCAGACTACGTTGTCTGTTACGTGGTAGAGTGTCAGACAGCACGTTGTCTGTTATGTGGTAGAGTGTCAGACAGCACGTTGTCTGTTACGTGGTAGAGTGTCAGACAGTATGTTGTCTGTTATGTGGTAGAGTGTCAGACAGTATGTTGTCTGTTATGTGGTAGAGTGTCAGACAGCATGTTGTCTGTTACGTGGTAGAGTGTCAGACAGTATGTTGTCTGTTACGTGGTAGAGTGTCAGACAGTATGTTGTCTGTTACGTGGTAGAGTGTCAGACAGCACGTTGTCTGTTACGTGGTAGAGTGTCAGACTGTATGTTGTCTGTTACGTGGTAGTGTCAGACAGCATGTCGTCTGTTACCTGGTAGAGTGTCAGACAGCACGTTGTCTGTTACGTGGTAGAGTGTCAGACAGCACGTTGTCTGTTACGTGGTAGAGTGTCAGACAGTATGTTGTCTGTTACATGGTAGTGTCAGACAGCATGTTGTCTGTTACGTGGTAGAGTGTCAGACAGTATGTTGTTTGTTACATGGTAGTGTCAGACAGCATGTTGTCTGTTACGTGGTAGAGTGTCAGACAGTATGTTTTCTGTTACGTGGTAGAGTGTCAGACAGCACGTTGTCTGTTACGTGGTAGAGTGTCAGACTGTACGTTGTCTGTTACGTGGTAGAGTGTCAGACAGTATGTTTTCTGTTACGTGGTAGAGTGTCAGACAGTATGTTGTCTGTTACGTGGTAGAGTGTCAGACAGTATGTTGTCTGTTACATGGTAGAGTGTCAGACAGCACATTGTCTGTTACGTGGTAGAGTGTCAGACTGTATGTTGTCTGTTACGTGGTAGTGTCAGACAGCATGTTGTCTGTTACCTGGTAGAGTGTCAGACAGCACGTTGTCTGTTACGTGGTAGAGTGTCAGACATCACGTTGTCTGTTACATGGTAGAGTGTCAGACAGTATGTTGTCTGTTACGTGGTAGAGTGTCAGACATCACGTTGTTTGTTACGTGGTAGAGTGTCAGACTGTATGTTGTCTGTTACGTGGTAGAGTGTCAGACTGTATGTTGTCTGTTACGTGGTAGAGTGTCAGACTACGTTGTCTGTTACGTGGTAGAGTGTCAGACAGCACGTTGTCTGTTATGTGGTAGAGTGTCAGACAGCACGTTGTCTGTTACGTGGTAGAGTGTCAGACAGTATGTTGTCTGTTATGTGGTAGAGTGTCAGACAGTATGTTGTCTGTTATGTGGTAGAGTGTCAGACAGCATGTTGTCTGTTACGTGGTAGAGTGTCAGACAGTATGTTGTCTGTTACGTGGTAGAGTGTCAGACAGTATGTTGTCTGTTACGTGGTAGAGTGTCAGACAGCACGTTGTCTGTTACGTGGTAGAGTGTCAGACTGTATGTTGTCTGTTACGTGGTAGTGTCAGACAGCATGTCGTCTGTTACCTGGTAGAGTGTCAGACAGCACGTTGTCTGTTACGTGGTAGAGTGTCAGACAGCACGTTGTCTGTTACGTGGTAGAGTGTCAGACAGTATGTTGTCTGTTACATGGTAGTGTCAGACAGCATGTTGTCTGTTACGTGGTAGAGTGTCAGACAGTATGTTGTCTGTTACGTGGTAGAGTGTCAGACAGCATGTTGTCTGTTAAGTGGTAGAGTGTCAGACAGTATGTTTTCTGTTACGTGGTAGAGTGTCAGACAGTATGTTGTCTGTTACGTGGTGGAGTGTCAGACAGCACGTTGTCTGTTACGTGGTAGAGTGTCAGACAGCACGTTGTCTGTTACGTGGTAGAGTGTCAGACAGTATGTTGTCTGTTACATGGTAGTGTCAGACAGCATGTTGTCTGTTACGTGGTAGAGTGTCAGACAGTATGTTGTTTGTTACATGGTAGTGTCAGACAGCATGTTGTCTGTTACGTGGTAGAGTGTCAGACAGTATGTTTTCTGTTACGTGGTAGAGTGTCAGACAGCACGTTGTCTGTTACGTGGTAGAGTGTCAGACTGTACGTTGTCTGTTACGTGGTAGAGTGTCAGACAGTATGTTTTCTGTTACGTGGTAGAGTGTCAGACAGTATGTTGTCTGTTACGTGGTAGAGTGTCAGAGAGTATGTTGTCTGTTACATGGTAGTGTCAGACAGCATGTTGTCTGTTACGTGGTCGTGTCAGACAGTATGTTTTCTGTTACGTGGTAGAGTGTCAGACAGCACATTGTCTGTTACGTGGTAGAGTGTCAGACAGTATGTTTTCTGTTACGTGGTAGAGTGTCAGACTGTACGTTGTCTGTTACGTGGTAGAGTGTCAGACAGTATGTTTTCTGTTACGTGGTAGAGTGTCAGACAGTATGTTGTATGTTACGTGGTAGAGTGTCAGACAGCATGTTGTCTGTTACGTGGTAGAGTGTCAGACTGTATGTTGTCTGTTACGTGGTAGAGTGTCAGACTGTATGTTGTCTGTTACGTGGTAGTGTCAGACAGCACGTTGTCTGTTATGTGGTAGAGTGTCAGACAGCACATTGTCTGTTACGTGGTAGAGTGTCAGATAGTATGTTGTCTGTTACGTGGCAGTGTCAGACTGTATGTTGTCTGTTACGTGGTAGTGTCATACAGCATGTTGTCTGTTACGTGGTAGAGTGTCAGACAGCATGTTGTCTGTTATGTGGTAGAGTGTCAGACAGCACGTTGTCTGTTACGTGGTAGAGTGTCAGACAGTATGTTGTCTGTTATGTGGTAGAGTGTCAGACAGCACGTTGTCTGTTACGTGGTAGAGTGTCAGACAGTATGTTGTCTGTTACATGGTAGAGTGTCAGACAGTATGTTTTCTGTTACGTGGTAGAGTGTCAGACAGCACGTTGTCTGTTACGTGGTAGAGTGTCAGACAGCACGTTGTCTGTTACGTGGTAGAGTGTCAGACAGCACGTTGTCTGTTACGTGGTAGAGTGTCAGACTGTACGTTGTCTGTTACGTGGTAGAGTGTCAGACAGTATGTTTTCTGTTACGTGGTAGAGTGTCAGACAGTATGTTGTCTGTTACGTGGTAGAGTGTCAGACAGCATGTTGTCTGTTATGTGGTAGAGTGTCAGACTGTATGTTGTCTGTTACGTGGTAGTGTCAGACAGCATGTTGTCTGTAATGTGGTAGAGTGTCAGACTGTATGTTGTCTGTTACATGGTAGTGTCAGACAGTATGTTGTCTGTTACGTGGTAGAGTGTCAGACAGCATGTTGTCTGTTACGTGGTAGATTGTCAGACTGTATGTTGTCTGTTACGTGGTAGTGTCAGACAGCACGTTGTCTGTTACGTGGTAGAGTGTCAGACAGTATGTTGTCTGTTATGTGGTAGAGTGTCAGACTGTATGTTGTCTGTTACGTGGTAGAGCAGGCGACATTGAGTCCTACCTGAAAGTACTGGCTAAAGATAACCGTAAATACAGTAAGATTGTTATTCACGTCGGCGGGAATGACAGCCGGCTACGGCTCTCTGAGATCACTAAAGTAAATGTGGAATCTGTGTGTACATACGCAAAAGCCATGTCGGACTCCGTAGTTTTCTCTGGCCCCCTCCCGAATCTGACCAATGATGAAATGTTTAGCCGCATGTCATCGTTTCACCGCTGGCTGTCTTGGTGGTGCCCAGCAAACAATGTGGGCTTCGTAGATAACTGGGACACTTTCTGGGGAAAACCTGGTTTGCTTCGGAGGGACGGCATTCATCCTACTTTGGATGGAGCAGATCTCATCTCTGCAAATCTGACCCAGTTTCTGTATGGACCTGGTACATGACAACCCAGAGATCAGACCAGGAAGCAGAGTTGCAGTCTTACACACTCCTCTGAGCTTCCATTGGAGCAGTTACTCACGCAAAACCACATAGAGACTGTGTCTGCCCCACGGCCACTTAAATTAATTAAATCAAAAATAAACGATCGAGGAGTTAAACAAAATAACTTAATCCAAGTTAAAACTACCGCAACAGTACAACAAAATAGGATAATTAAATGTGGACTCTTAAATATCAGATCTTTGTCATCTAAAGCTCTACTAGTAAATGAGCTAATATCAGATAATCATATTGATTTATTTTGTCTTACTGAAACCTGGCTGAGTAATGATGAATATGTCAGCCTAAATGAATCAACTCCTCCAAGTCATATCAATACTCACATTCCTCGAGGCGCCGGCCGAGGAGGTGGAGTAGCAGCCATCTTTGACTCTAGCCTATTATTAAACCCTAAACCTAAACTAGACTATAACTCATTTGAAAGCTTGGTTCTTAGTCTTTCACACCCAACCTGGAAAACAATACAGCCAGTTATATTTGTTATAGTGTACCGGGCCCCAGGTCCGTATTCGGAATTTTTATCAGAATTTTTTCAGTTTTTATCAAGTCTAGTCCTTAAAACAGATAAAGTAATTATTGTAGGTGACATTAATATTCATGTGGATGTCGAGAACAATAGCCTCAGTACTGCATTTATTTCATTATTCGATTCGATTGGTTTCTGTCAGAATGTACAGAAACCCACTCACTGTTTTAACCACACTCTCGACCTGGTTCTGACTTATGGCATTAACATGGAAGATTTAATAGTCTATCCACAGAACCCTCTTCTATCGGACCATTATCTAATAACCTTTGAATTCTTACTAACGGAGTGTACACCGTTAAGCAAGAGTTACTACACTAGATGTCTATCTGATGGTGCCGTAGCTCAATTTAAAGAAGTGATTCCGTCTGTATTTAACTCAATACCATGCTTCGATGTGACGGAGGACTCCTGTGCTAACTTTAGTCCTACCCAGATTGATCATCTTGTCGACAGTGCTACAAGCTCACTGAGAAGGACACTAGACTCTATTGCTCCTTTAAAAAAGAAGTTGGTAAAACAAAGGAGATCCGCTCCATGGTATAACCCTGAAACCCGCAAATTGAAGCAAACATCGCGAAAAATTGAAAGAACATGGCGTTCCACTAACTTGGAAGAATCTCGGTTACTCTGGCGAGACAGTCTTAAGACATATAAGAAGGCCCTCCGTAATGCCAGAGCAGCCTATTACTCATCGTTAATAGAGAAAAATAAGAACAACCCCAGGTTCCTCTTCAGCACTGTAGCCAGGCTGACAGAGAGTCACAGCTCTGTTGTGCCGAGTATCCCTATAGACCTCAGTAGCAATGACTTCATGAACTTCTTTAATGATAAAATTATAATTATTAGAGAGAACATTAATAATCTCCTGCCCCCGACCGATCTTTCCACAAATAGAGTAACCTTAGAAACAGCTGTAAACCCTGATATATGTTTAGATGGCTTTACTCCCATTGACCTTGACAAACTGACTTCAACAATTTTTACGTCTAAACCTTCCACCTGTCTCTTAGACCCTATACCGACTAGGCTGCTTAAAGAAGTGCTACCATTAACGAGTGGGTATGTCCGAATCGCCAGTTAAAATGAATGAGCCTACACGGACACTGTACAAAATGGGCCTCAATGCAAATGAGGTTACAAGGCTGATTAATCAGGAAATCAGCACCATGCTTAAGGACAATCTCACTGTCACACTCTGTAAACCGAGCACTGTTTCGACGGATATTGTGGCTGGAAGGCACGCTTTTCTCTCCCGTTGTTTGATGCGTTTTGGCCAGGTAAGAAGCCTCTTTACTGGGGTAAAGTGTACTTGATATTGTGGATGTATTTACACTCGCGTATTTGTTTTTTCGCCGCAGCTGAGGAATCAGTCAGTAGCTAGCTTAAGCATGCTATCTTTACTGTAAACAGAGCACTGTTTCGACGGATTCTGTGGCTGGAAGGCACGCTTTTCTCTCCCGTTGCATGATACACTTTGGCCAGGTAAGAAGCCTCTTTACTGGGGTAAAGTGTACTTGATATTGTGGATGTATTTACACTCGCGTATTGTTGCTTCGGTTGCAGCTAAGCTGTCAGTCAGCCCGTAGCTAGCTTAAGCACGCTGTCTTTACTGGGGAAACGTGTACTTGATATTGTGGATGTTTTTACACTCGCGTTTTGTTTTTGCTTTCAGAAATGACACCTACCCGAGACTGTAACCCCTGCCCGGTGTGCGGGACTATGTATGCTGCCCTGACACAGCACTTGCGGTTGAAACACAAGGTCAGAAACGTGGATGAACGGAGGATACTGCTTAACATGGCAACAGGCCGAGTGAACATTCGTCATGAGCCTTGCCCAGTCTTGGGCTGTTCATATCATAGCACACGACTGGATCGGCATATCGGCCACAGTCACCCTGAACTAGACAGTGATATGGTGGCATTCAAGCTGGGCGAACTCAAGAGAGAGATGGCGGTGCGTTCCCTGGTCGCGCTAAGAGCCACAGAGCCTCTGTGCCCTATGGTCACAGGGCTGGACATCCACCTGAAGGAGGAGACTGACCACCAGCCAGAGGAGACGGAGGAGGCATCGTGCCTCCTGCCTCAATGCATCCAGACGACTGAGAAACTGGAGCACTCAGAACACAAGCTGATGGTGGTTGAAACTGAATTGCAGAGGACTTTAAACCTCCTCCAAAGGCTCACGAAAAGAGACCGACGCCTGATTCAGAAAGTGAGGGCAGGCAAAGCTGATGCAGGGCCGAGTAGGGAGGTGGAGGGGTCAGAGAACGAGGAGGAGCCAGGGCAAATTCACGACAACCAAGGTGCACTGGCCAGGGGTAAAGCATCGAGACCGTTGCTGACGCAGAGCGGATCCTCGCGGGGGACACCTGTACTTCCAGATGAAATAGGTAAGACAGCGACACTTTATGGAAGTATTTACCCGGTCTAAAGTGGCTTTAAATCGGATCGACAGAGTGACATTTTGGGCTGGTTCTTCGGCTAAGCGATACTTTATGGAGGTATTTTGTCTTTTCATTCACAGATCAGTATTTGGACCGATACATGAAACTGCATGGGTCAACGCTTGGCAACGCGAAGAAGAAGGAGAATGCTAAGGCCAAACTGATCCGAATAAGAACATTCATCATGCACCTTGCGTCCGGAAAGCAAAAGCTGTGGGACTGGTGCTTCATGGACAACGTCGATGGAATAATGAAGTAAGTAATGTTTCTTTTTCAATATGCCCAGGCATTGCTGCATGTTCTGGGGTGAAAATGAGGAGATGCAGCCTCCTGGAGGTGAAAGACCTCCATGCTTGGGTGCAACACACAATCAATCCAATACTCTGACACATTTCTGTCAATCCTTTATGTCTCCAGCTATGCAGAATACCTCGGAGAAGCTGGTATGAAGGTGACCACCGTAAACTATTACCTGCAAAACATCTTCCACTTCGTGAAGTACTTGAGCGAGGCCCCACCCAGGAGCAACAGACTGACCGTGGCCCAACGTACAACACTGGTAAGGGCTGTAAAAACCTGCATAGTGCATGTGAATAAGGATATGGTGCTCCATCAGATGAAGGTGAAGGCTTCAAAGATGTCGCATATCATCTCGAAATCATCGCTGCACAAGTGCCAGATGAAGGCCAAGGCCGAGATACCGCTGATACTGGGTAAGAGAGACATACATGGTACTGGGTAATGCATAGCTGGAACTGCACCCGTCTCTCCAAGACGCTAACCGGGGTATCCCCACCTGTCTTTTTAGATAAACTGGAGACAGAGGGTTGTGAGCCTTCTCTGCGAAACTCTTTTTATGGGCATGTATCTGCATTTCTGGCCTCCGTATATGGCCATAGACCTGGAGTCCTGACGAACATGACCATAGAGGAGGTCATGGAGGCGGCAGCGAACAAAACCGAGACGGACGAGGGCTTCATCATTTACATCAACGAGCACAAGACGAACCGCGAATTCGGTGCTGCTGTAATATATCTTCATCCGGAGGAGTTTAGCTGGTTGGAGCGATGGATCGAGCTTCGCAAGGGCATCAATCCGCAGAACAACCGCTTGATGACCACGTCAAGCGGGCCTGTTCGAAGGCTTGGCCACTACATGCAGGTAGCCTGGGAAACAATGGGTTTACCTGGCAAACCCACCTTCAACGACATAAGGACGGCACTGTCAGCCCATGTAAGTACCTGTTTTCAGCTGTATTACAATACAACTCTGCTGGATTTACTGACCCATGCTCTACTGTTTCCAGGCACAGCAGACCCACGGACCCAGTTCGCGGAAGAAGATCACCAACTTCATGTGTCACAACACAGCCACAGCAGACAGGTTCTATGCGCTCTCACTGGACTGCCAACGTGCCGCAAAGTTGAGGAAAGACTTTGAGGCAGCGGTACAAATGTCTCCCTCTTCTTAATCCACTGCCCAAGGGAGAGGGCAGCTGTGGGGTTTATTCTTGTGCCATAAATAAAGCTGTGATTTGAATTCCAAATGGCTATTCTCGTTGTTATTTAGTTGCATTGGAATGAGTGAGGCCAAAATGACACATGTCAATCCGATTTAGAGCCTCCTTGAGGCGGACAAATGAGCTCCGTGAAGTGTCGCTGTCCTTAAGCCAAGCACCAGCTTAAACGGGTCAAAATGACACCTGTCAATCCGATGTAGAGCCTCCTTGAGGCGGACAAATGAGCTCCGTGAAGTGTCGCTGTCCTTAAGCCAAGCACCAGCTTAAACGGGTCAAAATGACACATGTCAATCCGATTTAGAGCCTCCTTGAGGCGGACAAATGAGCTCCGTGAAGTGTCGCTGTCCTTAAGCCAAGCACCAGCTTAAACGGGTCAAAATGACACCTGTCAATCCGATTTAGAGCCTCCTTGAGGCGGACAAATGAGCTCCGTGAAGTGTCGCTGTCCTTAAGCCAAGCACCAGCTTAAACGGGTCAAAATGACACATGTCAATCCGATTTAGAGCCTCCTTGA
Organism: Ophthalmolycus amberensis; assembly: GCA_024529925.1. Classification (NCBI taxonomy): domain Eukaryota; kingdom Metazoa; phylum Chordata; class Actinopteri; order Perciformes; family Zoarcidae; genus Ophthalmolycus; species Ophthalmolycus amberensis. The sequence goes on from JAFEUB010001242.1 coordinate 127,640, forward strand.
GGCGGACAAATGAGCTCCGTGAAGTGTCGCTGTCCTTAAGCCAAGCACCAGTTTAAACGGGTCAAAATGACACCTGTCAATCCGATTTAGAGCCTCCTTGAGGCGGACAAATGAGCTCCGTGAAGTGTCGCTGTCCTTAAGCCAAGCACCAGCTTAAACGGGTCAAAATGACACATGTCAATCCGATTTAGAGCCTCCTTGAGGCGGACAAATGAGCTCCGTGAAGTGTCGCTGTCCTTAAGCCAAGCACCAGCTTAAACGGGTCAAAATGACACCTGTCAATCCGATTTAGAGCCTCCTTGAGGCGGACAAATGAGCTCCGTGAAGTGTCGCTGTCCTTAAGCCAAGCACCAGCTTAAACGGGTCAAAATGACACATGTCAATCCGATTTAGAGCATCCTTGAGGCGGATCTGAGCCTTGGAGCGCACCTGAGACTTCCATGTTATGATAGTATAATACTCTGACATATTCTTGAAAATGTTAGTCAGGAGAACCAGACACACACCCAGGTGTGCTGCCGACTAGGTCCAGTGAGGGCTCACCTTTTTCGGACGTCCTCTGCTCGAGCTCTCCTTGAATTTCTATGGAAGAGCTTTTTTTAAAAACTGGGTTTCTGTAATCGTGCGCAAGGTGGCTTGGTTACCCCATATGAAAATGGCCAAAATCGGGAGGGGGGGGCAATTTTGGGGTGAAGCCCTGGTCCTGTCAGCGCTTGGTGATCTGAGGTGCCTTGGTGACCCCCTATGTAAATGGTCAAAATCGGGAGAGTGGCGAAGCGCAGGAAGCCCCTCCGTGGCGACACTCTGACTTTTTAAAATATTTTTTTTTGAGGATCTGGTATTCCCACACGCGCTATCTCCGCGAAACAAGCACGCACAGCCTCGCCCGTCACGCCGAATTGTAGGTCTCATTGCCCTCTACACGCACGTCCAGGTTGATCGGAGATGCGAGCCTGCGTTCGGCCTCACGAGGTCGGCAAAGGGCCGGAATTTCGGGGTTTTACGGGGCCACATCTCCCCGGAAATTGAACGCACAAGCGGGACCACCACGCCGAATTGTCCGCCTTGACGTGCTCTCACTGGAGAAATTGTCAGACAAATAAACCGAGCCCCACAGCCGAAGTTGGACGGGGTCGAAGTCGGCGTGCGCACCTTCGATTCGTGGTTATGGTATTACATCTGCATTTTCATTGCGTGAAGCGCTGGTCCTGTCAGCGCTTGGTGCTCGAGGTGCCTTGGTGACCCCTATGTAAATGGCCAAAATCGGGAGAGTGGCGAAGCGCAGGAAGCCCCTCCGTGGCGACACTCTGAAGTTTTTAATTATTTTTTTTTGAGGATCTGGTATTCCCACACACGCTATCTCCGCGAAACAAGCACGCACAGCCTCGCCCGTCACGCCGAATTGTAGGTCTCATTGCCCTCTACACGCACGTCCAGGTTGATCGGAGATGCGAGCCTGCGTTTGGCCTCACGAGGTCGGCAAAGGGCCGGAATTTCGGGGTTTTACGGGGCCACATCTCCCCGGAAATTGAACGCACAAGCGGGACCACCACGCCGAATTGTCCGCCTTGACGTGCTCTCACTGGAGAAATTGTCAGACAAATAAACCGAGCCCCACAGCCGAAGTTGGACGGGGTCGAAGTCGGCGTGCGCACCTTCGATTCGTGGTTATGGTATTACATCTGCATTTTCATTGCGTGAAGCGCTGGTCCTGTCAGCGCTTGGTGCTCGAGGTGCCTTGGTGACCCCCTATGTAAATGGCCAAAATCGGGAGAGTGGCGAAGCGCAGGAAGCCCCTCCGTGGCGACACTCTGAAGTTTTTAATTATTTTTTTTTGAGGATCTGGTATTCCCACACACGCTATCTCCGCGAAACAAGCACGCACAGCCTCGCCCGTCACGCCGAATTGTAGGTCTCATTGCCCTCTACACGCACGTCCAGGTTGATCGGAGATGCGAGCCTGCGTTCGGCCTCACGAGGTCGGCAAAGGGCCGGAATTTCGGGGTTTTACGGGGCCACATCTCCCCGGAAATTGAACGCACAAGCGGGACCACCACGCCGAATTGTCCGCCTTGACGTGCTCTCACTGGAGAAATTGTCAGACAAATAAACCGAGCCCCACAGCCGAAGTTGGACGGGGTCGAAGTCGGCGTGTGCACCCTCGATTCGTGGTTATGGTATTACAACTGCATTTTCATAGCGTTATTTTTCTAAGTATTTTCCAACTTTAACTTTATGTTTCGTGGTTCTGGTATTACATCTGCATTTTCATAGCGTTATTTTTCTAAGTGTTTTCCAACTTTAACTTTATGTTTCGTGGTTATGGTATTACATCTGCATTTTCATAGCGTAATTTTTCTAAGTATTTTCCAACTTTAACTTTATGTTTCGTGGTTATGGTATTACATCTGCATTTTCATAGCGTTATTTTTCTAAGTGTTTTCCAACTTTAACTTTATGTTTCGTGGTTATGGTATTATATCTGCATTTTCATAGCGTTATTTTTCTAAGTGTTTTATAACTTTAACTTTATTTTTCGTGGTTCTGGTATTCAAACTGTATATCGTAAGTATTTTTAAACTTTTGCTTCTAAAAGAAATTAGCACAACTTTATTAGATATCATCAACCTGTCTTTAGTAACAGGTCATGTACCACAGTCCTTTAAAGTAGCTGTGATTAAACCTCTTCTTAAGAAGCCCACTCTGGATCCAGAGGTGTTGGCCAACTATAGACCGATCTCTAACCTTCCCTTCCTCTCTAAGATCCTTGAGAAAGCAGTTGCAAATCAGTTGTGTGACTTTCTGTGTAACAATAGTTTATTTGAGGATTTTCAGTCAGGATTTAGAAAGCATCATAGCACAGAGACAGCTCTGGTAAAAATAACTAATGACCTTCTAATCGCATCAGACAAAGGACTCGTCTCTGTTCTTGTCCTGTTAGACCTTAGTGCTGCGTTCGACACTATAGACCACTACATCCTGTTGCAGAGACTGGAACATTATATTGGCATCAAAGGAACCGCACTGAACTGGTTTGGATCCTATTTATCGGATCGATCTCAGTTTGTTTATGTAAATGATGAAGCCTCGATGAAGACCAAGGTCAGTTATGGAGTTCCACAAGGTTCTGTGCTTGGACCAATCTTGTTCACCTTATATATGCTTCCTTTAGGCAATATTATCAGAAAACACTCTATAACCTTTCATTGTTATGCAGATGATACTCAATTATATATATCGATCAAACCAGACGAAACCAACCAGCTTGCTAAACTGCAAGCGTGTCTTAAGGACATAAAAACCTGGATGACCTGCAACTTCCTGATGTTAAACTCAGACAAAACTGAAGTTATTCTACTAGGCCCAGAACACCTCCGAAATCAGTTATCTAATGATATAGTTTCTCTAGATGGCATTGCGCTGGCATCCAGCAGCACCGTCAAGAATCTTGGAGTTACCTTTGATCAGGATTTGTCTTTCAACTCTCAGATAAAACTTATTTCTAGGACTGCCTTTTTTCACCTACGTAATATTTCAAAAATCAGGCACATCCTATCTCAAAGCGATGCAGAGAAATTAGTTCATGCTTTTGTTACCTCTAGACTAGATTATTGCAATTCCTTATTTTCAGGCTGCTCTAATAAGTCTCTTAAATCTCTCCAGCTGATCCAGAATGCTGCAGCTCGTGTACTAACAAGAACTAAGAGGAGAGATCATATTACTCCTGTATTAGCTTCTCTGCACTGGCTCCCTGTAAAATCCAGAATAGAATTTAAAATCCTTTTACTTACCTACAAAGCCCGAATTGGTCAGGCTCCATCATATCTTAAAGAGCTTATAGTACCATACTGCCCTACTAGAGAGCTGCGATCCAGTGATTCAGGGTTACTTGTGGTTCCTAGAGTCTTAAAAAGTAGGATGGGAGCCAGAGCCTTCAGTTATCAAGCTCCTCTTCTGTGGAACCAGCTTCCCGTTTCAGTCCGGGGGGCAGACACACTCACCACATTTAAGAGTAGGCTTAAGACTTTCCTCTTTGATAGTGCTTATAGTTAGGGCTGGCTCTGGCTTGCCTTGGACCGGCCCATGGACAAACTGGTATAGGCAAAAACTACAGGGGGGACTTCCTACACTGAGCACCTCTCTCCTCCTCTTCTTCACCTCCGTCTGTATGATGTCCCATTAATGCTCATTACTAACTTTACTTCTTCCCCGGAGTATTTGTGCTTTCTCGCCTCACAGGATGACCGCAGTTTTATCTGGACACTGGTTCTTCAACCAGCCATGGCCCTGCTGACACCTACTACGATCTTCATTATTATCATTATTAATCCTATTACCAATACCATTAATGCACAGTACTGATTTTGTCTCTTCCCCGGAGTCCTTCTGCTTCCTCTCCTCACAGGTTTCCATGGAGCATGGTTTCATCTGGACCCTGGTCCTTCCTCCTACCATGGCCCTGCTGACTCCAACTGCTAATATTATTATTACTCACATTACTATTTCATACTACTGTCGATAAGAGTTGAGATCCCAGAGAGCTGCCTCGAAAACATGCATACACGTTCAGGGGAAAGACAGGATATAAAAGCATGAAGCATATACTCAGAAATCAATAGTTAAAGTGTAAATCGAAAGATAAAGGTTTATAATCATTATATCATAAATGTTTAAAATGCATAGAGTGATTTAACCAATGTAAAAACTGATTATAATAATGTCCTGTGTACCGGAGCTGAGATGTAGAAAAAGTGTTAAGTCATGGTGAAACAGCAAACCCGAGTGAGTCAGGAACAGATGTTTTGGGGAGTGGTAGGGGAAAACCATCATGAGACATGGGAGAGATGACTCACACAGGAAAGAAGGAAAGATCAGGAACTTTCCAGAAACGAACACACACACAAGAGGGTGGGATAAAGATCATGTGTTCAGAATAGGAGGGGGGAGAACAGACAGCCCAAATCAAGAATATAAGGAGATGTTTGCAAGCTCCAAATGGGATTTCTATACGAGAGCCGTCCAAGTGCTCTGAGAAGGAAGATACGGACGATTCGCGACTGAAGTATTTGAGGACTCCGTCTCTGTTCACGGAAAGAAGACCGCCGTTCGTGGACAAAGATTGAAAGACGGAGAATCACCTCTCCCCCCTGCTAGACTTTAACAACTGGACAACGGATGGACACAGCCGCCTTAAAGACTTTGTACTGAGCCTTGAGGATAGCTGAACGGACTTCGTTTGCCGCGCAGGAGGACTGAGGGTCTGGCCAGACCTTCGCTCCTGACAACTCCAAAAGAACCTTTTCATCGAACCTTTGAAATCCAGCTCCAACCGAGCCGTCTCGGCATCCGAAAACTAATGAGTATAATCTAAGAAGAAAATTATAACGAATCTAATCAAGAGTAGTAACATGATATGTGAGCTGTAGCTTAACCCTTGCTAACTAACCAACTATAAACCTGCAATAAATATCTAATCTGCATTTAAAGTAATATTCTCAAGTGCATTTATTTGCCTAAGTAGTAGTAGTTCCTCGTGGCAGTAAAAGGTTAAATCTATTGTATGTCAAACAACTGAGTTCTGTAAGGTTATCCTAGAGACCGAATCCACTTAACAATCCCTTACGGTTTTAGAAAGAAGTAATCCTAGCCGTTAAAACCTAACCTGGCATTTACCAAGAGCACGGATCCATAAGAGGGAAGCTGCCATAACCGACGCGTCTGGCAGGAGCGCCCGGGGCCAGGACTGGCCTCTCGGCCGAGCGCGCTCAGACCGGAGGAAGCAGGGTAGACGTCGGAAGTAACGGCAGTGAGCGGAGCCAGGCGAGTTCCCTCGCCAGAACACCAGCTCTACGAATCTTTTAATAGAGAGCTGAGTCAGTAAGTAGCCCCGTATCGGGCCAGGAGTACCCCAGGATCTAACACGTGGCGCCCAACGTGGGGCTCATCGTAAAAGAAGTGCGTTGAGCCCAAAAAGAAGAACCCCGGCGGCCAAAAGAGGCTGCCGTTCGTGTACGAAAGACCCAAGGAGGTGAGGCTTTGGGGAAGACAGCAACGCTGCCCAAGCCTCTAAGAAGTCCGATTGCGAGACATCCACGAATCGAAGCTGCGCGTGGTATTTACAAGCCAGCACAGGAGAACCGCAGGCGACGGAGAGCATCGACCAGACTCATCCGACCTGTAGAGAGGCCAGAGCCGGATCCCATCCCTTACTCAACGCGCGACGAGAGGCTTTGGGAGGAAGGCGACTCGAGACAACAAAGACAAAGACAAAGTCCAAGATGGAAGCATCGCCACACGGACCCGATGACGAAGGAGGCAGCCCGCAGCCGGCGACGACTCAGCAGGCCGAGCCAGCGACGCCGCCCCAGGACCCGGCAGCAGATGGCAGCGAGGACCAGGAGGAGGACGACGCTGGAACGAGCGGAGCGGCATCGGGAGGACCGACGCTGGATCAAGAAAACAGAGGCAACGTCCCACATCAGGTCATCCTGAATGGAAAAGGATGGGCCACATGGGACGCTACTGTCCAGCAACACCTAATCGACCTGCATGAAGAAGCAGATAAGAATGAGGTGGGAAGAAGAGTAGAAGAGATTTGCAACAAGGAAGGGGGTTATCTCGCACCCCTCACCCATAAAACAGGAATGGTGGCGGTAGTAGTAGGGTGTGTAGGACCCCCGAGGACCAAGAAGCAAGTGGGAGAGTGGCTACATTGGTGGCTCGTAGTAATGAAACTCATTAAAGGGAAAATAGTCACCATAATTAGCCCGTCAAAAGAATACGACGCGGTCGTGAAGATGCTGGCTACAGAAATGGGAGCGGGGGCAATAACTATAAAGCAGAAAGTAAAAGCCACCTCCCGCTACAGAGAAAATAAAAAAGAACAAGACGCAATAGCGGCATACATAGCCGAACAGCCATGCTACACCGAGGACACCAGCGAAGATCGGGTCAGCACCCAAGGGACCGAGGCCTCCGTGGACTCTTCGTCAGGGGGATCCACTGAGTCCGAAGCCGACGCGGGGAAAGAGGGAAGCGAGAACGAGGAAGAAGAGGAGGCCCAGGAGGACGGAGTCCAGGGCAACTCAACGCTGAGCGGGAGCGCAAAGTACCAACCGCTCCCGTCTACCTTCGAAGCAGGGACGCCCGCTGCCACTGCAGTAAGAAGAGCCCTGAAGGAGTCCGAGGACCCGGAGTTGGAGCAGCGAAGGAAAGCCCAGTCTAAGACAAGACACATTCGCTCCCTAAGCCCGGGAGAACACCTTCCACCGTTAAGAAAGATGCCCGAAGACACTAAAAAATATGCGAACCAGACAGGGGTAACCGCATATAATCACTACGGAGAGCCCTGGGATATAGACAGCCACGGACTGATTGTCTTAACCAACAGGCATCTGAAACCTCACATCTCCCAGGTTCAGAAAGGCACTGGCCAGAGAGGCCGGCAAAAACTACCAAAAAGAACTCGAAGAACGCCTCAAGACATATAGAGAGACCAAGCCATCGGTAGTAGTTACCAGCGGCGGGACATCAGATCATTTCGCTGTGCTACATGTACCTATCGAAGGCTACCAGGATGGCGAAGATCAGGATGCCTATCGGGATGACATAGAAGCGGCACTAGAAAAAGGTGTCACCCGAGCAAGCGAGATGGCCTACAAAAGAGTCATCATATGCAACGACGGGGCTAGGTCCGGCAACCTGCCATGGGAGGTAGCTGAGGAGGCAGGCATGAGGATTATGCGCCTCCTGATGAAAGCTTCCCACGGTTGGAGCCAGATCCAAGAGTTGATAATAGTCACCTCGGTGGCCCAATACCACGAGCGAAAAGAGAGAATACTGAGACCCCTCTACAAAACGGAGGGGCCAAACAACTGGAGGGCAGGACAGCCAAAATACGAAGAAAAAGAAGGCCCAGTTGTGAGAGCAATTCTGCCACGACTCCCGTCGTCAGCAGGATTAAAGAAAGAAGCAGCAGACCGAAGGGGCTACCAGGAATCGACACCCGGACCCTCCAGGCAAGAAGAGCGACGTCCACAAGCGAGCTCAAGCCAGGAGAAACGCGCAAAGAAAAAAGATACACCAATCACCCCTCCACGAGAAGTAGCGGTGCAGACCGACGTAGAAACCTCCGTGTCAAACAGATCACAGCATGGAAACACCAGCCAAGCGGAATCCGTCGGCCTACAGAGAATGCACTACGAAGGAGGAGGAGAAGGGTCCATAAGGTTCCTAAGTCCAGACCGGTTCCGGACAAGTCCCAGAACTCCGGCAAGAACACCAGAACCAACTCAGCCGGCACCACCGTTCCCAGAACCAGAAAGGGAGGGCGAAGAAGAAACCACAGCTGAAAGTTCAGACGAAGAAGACACGGTGCCAAGCCTAACTTCAATCGAATACGAGGCTCCGGAAGGAGTAAAAGACCTGAAACGGGGAAGCAGAAAAGGCAAAAAGAACCCACTGCCCCTTATTTCAGTATACACGACTTCGCAGAGAATCGCCAGAGATGAGCATTATGGGCCAATGACCACCAAAGACGGAAGAAAAGCCTATGTTCCGGAGGTCAGCCAAACAGGTTATGATGTTCCAGAAACGTGGTTACACGACCTCGAGGGAATGAGAGGAACAATGGTCTACGCAACAAATGGAGAATGGGCGAATTTTCTGATGACCCCGACCTACGGCTCCCTCGCGAAAGCCACGGACCTGACGGGTAATTTCCGCACGGGCTTCGTGGCAATCGTGTACGATGTCATGCTACGACGCCTGAAGAAAGCAGCCTACAAGCTGGCAAAACAGGAAGAAAAGGCGTTGAGGCAAGACATCTCGGACAGCGAAGATGAACAGACAAACCAAGAGCCGGGCCCCGCACGAAACGGCTGCCTCACCACCGCTGGAGAAAATGACGGCTTAACAAAGATGCAAGCCTCCACCCAGAGCTTTGGTGAGTTCAAAAAGATCAGGGCGATGGTGGCAAACCGAGACCCAAAAGAATCGGTGCAAGAATATCTGACGCAAAAATGGCTTATGGTAAAAGCCAGCTCCACAAACGACGAAGCAAAAAGATTGTGGCTGGCCCATGTGACGGACCAACCGATGGGTCCCGAAGAGACCGCGGAACAGCACTACCGAAGATTAGTGCTGGAAGACTGCGAGGACGAGGAGTCACAAATCGACAAAGCAAGGAAAAGCTTAGAAAAAGGGCAGACTGTCACTCAGGCGTGGTACGCCTTGCGACAGGCGATTCCGCCAGAGAGAAGTGTGCAAGCCCTTAGGAAGCTGACAAAGGGCCTAATGAATGACATCGATTTTGTGACCCTGAACATCACCAAAAGCACCACCGAACAAATCCAAGAAACAGTAAGAAAGTGGGATCTGAAGAAAAAACACTTGGAAGACAAAAGAGACAGAGGAAGCCAACCGAAGCCGCCGGCTCCCAGACCCTCGTATGACAACGCGAGGCCCACCGAGGGACCCGGCCCTTCACAGACACCAAGAAGGCAACAAGGGGGATTCCAAAGAGCCCCACAAAGTTACCAGCGTGAGCCAGGATTCCAGAGAGGTCCGCAAGGCTACCAAAGAGAGCAAGGCTACCAGCGCGAGCCAGGAGGCCAGAGGGGTCCGCAAGGCTACCAAAGGGAGCAAGGAGCTCCAAGGCAAGAAGGGTTCCAGAGGCAGGGCGTCTACCAACGGACCCCGCCGGATCAACAACAGGAGGGGCCACGGCCCCCACCAGCCAACAAAAGCGGTTTTCTCTCATCCGAAGATTACAACAAGCTGACAACAGAACAGAAACAGGCCCTTCGTGTCTCCCGCATGGAAGCTGGGAGCGAAGGGCAGAGAAAGTAATGGCTAAGCGGGCGCGGGTCACAGTGGATCATGCCTATTGGGTGGGGGACGACATATACACCAACGTGGATGGAATCCCCTATCAGGTAGATACTGGTGCTGAAGTGTCGATGACCCGCAAATGCCTTGAAACAAAAGGACACCTGACTGTTCAACTAGCCGACGGAACCATCAAAAAGATTCCGTTTGGCGTCTGGAAAGGAATTGTGTGGGCCCTAGGCCCCTACAATTTGATGACGATAACGGACCTAAGCGAGCTGCATGGCAGCCCAGAAGTTCGAACCCCGATAAAACAGCGACTAGACATGCTAGGGGCAAAACTGCTCCAAATGGGATCACGGGAGTGGTATAAACCAGTGGACATTCCAGAAGTGACCAAGCAAAAGACCGACGAAAGCGACTTTTCCCCGGAGGGAAAAGAAACGCTAAAAAACATACTATCCCAAGCCGGAGTGGCTAGGTTCAAAAATGACTGTGGAGAAATGGGTGCGAAGTACACCCACACCATAGAAGGGGGTGTACATCCGCCCGTCCGCCAATATCCCCTGAATCCAGGGGCTGTCGCAGAAATGGACCTGATAGTCACGGAGCTCAGCGAGCTAGGGGTGGTGCGCGAGGAGCCAAATCCCATCACCAACAGCCCAATACAGGCAGTCAAAAAGCCTGAGTCATCGGGAGGAGGATGGAGACCAGTAATCAACTTTAAAGCCCTCAACCGCAGGACTGTCGCCAACCGAGCCAGCCTGATCAACCCCCAAGGGACGCTGAAAACACTGAGACTAAAAAGGTACAAATCCTGCATAGATCTGGCAAACGGATTTTTCTCGTTGAAGCTAGCCAAAGCCTCCCAGGGCAAAACAGCGTTCACCCACAAGGGTAAAGCGTACGTCTGGGAACGGCTACCGCAAGGCTACAAAAACTCTCCGAATGTTTTCCAGTCGGCCGTAATGGACATACTGGATGGCCTGGAAACAACCATATACATCGATGATGTATTCATTGCCGATGACACCGAAGAAGAACATCTGGACAGATTGAGAAAAGTCACAGAACGACTGACAGCGGCAGGATTGAAATTGAATCTGAAGAAATGCCAATTTGGACGATTCCAAGTGAACTACCTGGGGTTCCAGGTCTCCAACGACCTGGGACTCTCGGACGGATTCCGGGAAAAAGTGGAGCAGATCGACCCGCCAGCCTCGCTGAACGAACTACAGAAGGTGCTGGGCTCTGCAACTACGTTAGGGACCATGTCCCTAGTTACCAGAAGTACGCAAGACCGTTGTATATGAAACTGAGAAAAGAAAAGCCTGAAGACTCCCACAAGAAGTGGGAATGGACAGCAACGGACCAAAACAGTTTGGAAAACCTGCAGACAGCCATTAAAGAAGCGTTGCGGCTGGAGCCACGAAGTCTGACAACAAAGCTAGTGGCGGAGGTCAGTTGCAACGACGACGACGCAGTGGTAAAAGTGTGCAACGAGGGCGGGGGAATAGTCACTTTGTGGAGCTACACCCTGTCCTCCGTGGAAAAGAAATATCCAGCAGAAGAGAAGGAGTTGGCAGTTCTGGCAAGGTATTGGAGCACCCTGAAAGACCTTGCTCAAGGGCAGGGCATCAGGGTCCTCACTCAAAGCCAGGTCCATCGATTCCTAAGAAAAGCCACGGTAGAAAGCACGAAGGCGACGAACGCAAGATGGGGTCGGTGGGAAGACATCCTGCTGGACCCAGACCTCGAGATCGGCCCTGCACAACCCGTGAGTAAGAAAAAGACGAAACAAGACGAAACACCATCCGAACCGATAGAGTGGACTCTATACACAGACGGATCGAGAAAAGGACAAGACGACAAAGCCTACTGGGGCTTCATTCTCAAACACCAAGAGAAGGAGCGCTCCAGACAACGAGGCCAAGTCCCCGGCAGTGCCCAGACCGGGGAGGTAACAGCGATACTGGAAGGTCTGCTCGAGTTGGAGCGAAGAAGGGTAAAGCGAGCCAGGGTGATAACTGACAGTTAGTACTGTGCCCAGGCCCTTAATGAAGACCTGTCCATATGGGAAGAAAATGGTTTTGAGAGTGCTAAAAACAAGAAAGTAGCTCACGAAAACCTATGGAGAAAAATAGCCGAATTGCGGCTAACAATGGAGCTCGAAGTGGTGCACCAGAGGGCCCACACGCGAGTAGGAACTCATTGGCAAGGAAACGAAGAAGTGGATCGTTTCGTCCAGATGAGACAAATTGTCTTTGTTGGGATCGAGAAGTGGGAAGATTTGCCCAAAGGAAGGGTAGTCCCAGAAGAAAATGTGAAGGAAGTGGTGCAGGCAGTGCATGAGGCACTAGGACATGCAGGCACCGTTCCGACGCGAAGGGAACTGGAAAAGCAGCGACTCTGGATTCCTGAGAGAGAAGTCCGCAGAATCCTAAAAGACTGTGAGTTGTGTGGTCGATACAACGCAGGAAGGAGAGGACAAAGGGTGGGAGGACTCACCATTAAAAGTACCGTACCCTGGGGTTCTATCTGCATGGATGTGGCAGGACCCTTAGGGGTACCGGGTAAAAGCGGAGAAAAGTACCTGTTGGTGCTTGTGGACTCCATGTCAGGATATGTAACCACAAAAGCAGTAAGAAAAGCTAACGGCAACAGTGTTGTTAGCATGCTGGACCAAGTCTGTGGCTACTTAGGGGTGCCTAAGGAGCTCAGGACTGACAACGGGACGCACTTTCGCAACGCTAAAGTGGACCAGTGGTGCCAACAGCATGGGGTGATGAGGATCTACTCTCCCCCATACACCCCCCAGGCCAACGGGGTGGTGGAAAGGACCATTGGCTTGGTGAAAAGTTGGATTGGGAAAAATGCCAACTCAAGAGAATGGAGCACTAAGACCCTGGAAATTGCCAAGGCCCTGAACGACCGCTACCGAAGTGACAGGCCCTCCCCTGCGGAGGAGCTGATGCGCCGCCCCTTCACGTCACAAGAAGTGGGACGGGGCTTGGAAGATAAAGGACCCAAGCTTGAGCAAAAAGTGCCACTTCGCGTAGGACAGCGCGTCTGGATCAAGGCTCAGGTTGGTGCGTCTAACTCTGCAGTTAAAGCCAAGTACGATAAATCCGACATAATAGTCAAGATATTGGACAGCAACACTGTTCAACTTAAGAAAAAAGGAATCCAAGGAGTAGGGCAGCTGAAGCCGGTTCCGTACTAGGAGAAAACCAGGAACTCAAGAATGGCCACCAACATACAAGCTTTACCACCCTACGTCAGAGTGGCCAATGTCAAAGGGGTGGTTAACATGAGAAGGAGTACTACGGGGCTCTGGGCAGGAAGAGCCCTGAAGAAGTTAGGATACGCAAAGAGAGGATTTCTCTCAGAAGAAAAAGAAGTGCTGCAATGGAGAGAAATCAAGAACGACTGTGTGGTTTGCCTGTTGCCAACCACCCTGACCATTGCATGGCAGGGCCCCGGAAACAAGAAACCTTCCCGGGTCACAGGAAGAAGAAAAGAATTTACCCGAATGCACCACAAACCAGTGAAGGTTATGGATGCATATGTATGCGGTTCATGCCGTGTGGAGATTTTACCCAGATTGACCTTCGTCACCCAGTGGGATCTGCAGGGGAAGAAGATGAACCTGAAGGACTGTGTCTGCCAGTGGGATGGACACAGGTTGCACCTCTGTGCGGCCTGCTCCCTGCTCCAGCAGAGCGGACTAATGGTGCAGGCTGGAACCGCCGACGGATGGCAGGTGAGAAAGTTCCTTCAGCCAATACAAACCCTGGCACCTGCCTCATGGGAGGAAGAAGGTGCTGCAGCTCCCGTTGAAAGGACAGACGCGGAATCTGGGGAACCCTCTGCACCATCTATGGGCCCACCCGAAGGTGACCCACAAGAGGCATGCGGAAACCGGATTGCCGGCCCCAGGGGATCTTGGAGGGAATCGGTGCAAAGGAACTGGCCATACAGCCCAGCTCAGGCCGAGGTTACCTACCCGCCCCTCGCTTCCGTGCAAATCCCAGCGGCCTTCAGGGTCTACCGCGACCCTGAAGCACCAGGGTACACCGCCACCGCACCAGGCCTACCCGATTGCCGCTTAGAAATGGCAAAAAGCTTGGGCTGGATGGGGCCCTGGGAACTTACGTCCTGGCGCCTGTTAATCGAGGACGTATTTTGTGATCCAAACGTGCCAATACAGGAGCTTGCCCCGGTGCCAACAGAGGCTGGCGCACGATGCACGAATCTCCTGTATAACATCACGGATCTGGACGCCTTCTACCACACCGGGGCCAAGACAAGGGAAAAAAGTAAGATCTTTACGGTCACCCCTGAGGGGTGGCGACGAGACGGTGTTATGCAAATACCGGCATCTTGGGCGGCTAGAGCAGCAACGCCTACCTGGCCGGCCCACACAATGCGCGTCATGGTGACGCTGAGGACCGTGATGGTCCCATTCGACGGTGTATACTCCATTGGGGTGGAGCTGACCAGAGCGGATGAGGCGGAGCCTCCTCCAGACCCGCTCGCAGATGCAAGGGGTTTAACAGCTTGGGCACGGAAGTCATTCCGCAAACTGAAGCAGGGCGGAAAGAATCGCAGTAGCAGCGATTAAAGAGAAATGTTGCTAGAACACGGAACTTGATTGTCGACATGTCACTGCCAAACCAACCAACTAAAAAAGGACGAAAAAGAAAAGGAATCTCTCCGTCTCTCCGAAAAAGGCCATATCTTCAATTGCCAAATGAAAAAGTATATTTGGACAAACCCAAAAGAGATTTTGCATACCGGAAAGGATTCTGTGGATCTGGCGCTTATTTCTGCAGCAATGGCGAATATAAGCGCTCCGCAGACCTACGGGTACCAGGGAAGGCGGACTTACAGAGAAACCTTCGCACAGGATGGGATCTCCAGTACGACAGAGCCATGGTCAGGTGGACCTCTCCATGGCTGATGCAGCCGGTTCTCTGTTGTCCTGACCTGTCGCCCTGGATCCTGAATACCGCTATCTTCAGCGTAGACGGTAAAACGCTGAAGCTACGTTGGGGTCCTAACTATGCTGATTATTTGCAAGGGGAATATGTTGACATTTGGCTGGGTGAGAATTTGATTTGGACCAACAGTCCGATCATGCAGCGCCCCACAGCTCTTCACGTAAAAAACAACGAACGCTGTGTCATTGAAAATCGCAGCATGCCATTGCGCACATTGAGTTATTACCTGCCGAGCCTGGGCCCACCGAACCCGGAGCCGGGCCTACGCATGCGTGATTTGCCACCTACCAAGACGCGCAATTGGATGCACCCGCAGGTGAATCGTTCAGATTTGTGGGCTAGAGTGACGGAGCTCCAGATGGAGGACGGTCAGCCGTTATATGCAGTTCTCGCTCAAGTCCGGAACCTTCCCTACCCAGAAGACAGGGATGTGTATGCATTGCTGGGGGTGAGCGCGGACGAGGACGGGGATTGCATTGGACCCCTCCCACGCCCCTTCGCGTTAGTAGTCACCTACTACGAGTGGGTGTGGCGAGGGCTGGACGTCAGGATTGGCCGACACCCATCGGTACTATATCACCAGCTCCTGAAGGATAAGATTGTTCAGCACGACCCTGACTCTCCCCCGAGCCACAGCTCCGGCTGCACCGCTCCCCCTGTAGACCTCGACTTACCGGTCACCACACTGAAGCTTCCTGCACCATGGATCTCCCACTTCTACATGGGAGGGTTCAAGAATTTAGGCGCACCTCAACCTTACCCCACGGCTCATTAAGACGAAAAGGCATACAAATAGAACAATCAAGTAAACGACCACGGACTGGAAAACGACTATGGTTATGCTTAATGGCTAAAGTGGTAGCAGTACTAACAGGATTGAGCATCGTTCTGGCTATACTGTACCACTACGGTAGTGCCCCATGGGCCCTTGCTCATGTAAGGGTGTCCCACACTACCACAAAGAGATTCGAACAGACATGCTGGACTGTTGAATCTGGAACAATCGTTCTCTCCCTATTCACTGACTGGAGGAACACCTCGTCCCAGTTGGACCTTGAGCTTGGGTCTAACGTAACCAGTCAAGTCCAAGAAGGGGGTGGGACGGCACCGAACCTGACAGCTACCATCATCGCGTGGATGACTATCTGGGAACAGAAAATCAACGTGACCAACATAACAGGTGAAGAAGCAGACTGGGCAGGTGAATTCCAGAAAGTAATAGAGAACTCAACATGGAGAATAGATGATGTATCTACGCAAGGAGCGGAGATGAAGATTACGATTATGAAGAAGAAAGCCACAGAAGAAAAAGGGGCACAGTGTAATTGGATCTACCCTGAAAATGGTGTCCCAGGCTGGTACTGTTCATGGGCATGTGTCTCATGGGCAGAGCAAGGGAACGAGGGATACTGGAAACCCGAGGTAACCTATGCAGCGAGCCACCGCAATGATACGTGTTTGACGATTTTACCGGCAGAAGGGATGTTCTGGGGACACTACAATCTCACCTGCGAGGCCACACCGCCGCGACGTAAACCCCGGCGGATTAAAGTTAAAGTGAAGCCACCAGGTAACACCACCAACCACCAGCAGCACAACATCACCAACCGAGCTGACAATGTCACCCAGGATGAGCAGGAGGAAGAGGAGGAAGTTCGACCCACGGCTCAAGAAGACAAAGAAATGCAGCCGCCGCCGCCACTATTCAAGCCAAGGGACAGTCTTCGGAAAAATAGGAGCAGGATATGGACGCAGCATTGTAAAAAGAACAAGCTCCCTCTCCTAGATAAGTGCTTCTGGAATGTGTTCTTTTATTGCGAAAGGCAGAATTACTTCGTAATAACTCCGGTTAACAAACCACAGTATCAGGCTCATAAGAACATCTATCTACCCCTACCTAATGCCCAGCACGAGGAGTGGCTCAACGGCACTCTGCCCTGGATATGGATAACCCCGCTGGTTCATTTCAAAGGGGCCTTCACGCAGGGATACTCCAGAGCCAGCCACGGCCTTTTGGGACCAAGGACAACAGATATGTATGTACAGAAACTGCCAAAACCCGAGGAGTTAATGACAGCCCCAAGAGGGGATTTCCAAAAAATTGACACTTGTGTGACCAATAAAATGTTCGAAGCTCTGAATGGAACAGAGTATTTGGCCGACGGAGCCTCCCCGCGATGCACACTCTGGCAGGAGTGGTACCGGACGTACGGAACGTGGCAGTATGACTGCACGGGTTTGAAAACGAATCAGACGATCAAAGGAACCCTGCAGGCATGGAAAGAAGCCCACACCAGGGACGATACCTCAACCTGGTGGGGCCTACAGAAGGATGAGGTGTTAGAATGGGTGGTGCCATGTCTAACTCAAACCACAAACTACTGGGTGAAGTATCAGTACCTAGCTACAGTATACTCGAAAGAAAGAGACATCTGGCCTGGGGTATGGAGCCGACCAGAACCATATATAGGCCCGCGGCCCTGGAAGATGGAATGCAACCGAGGAAACACGACCTGCAACATCAGCCTGGCCGGGGGACATTGTGAGACTGTGCCAGGATGGGAAGACCACTGCCAGAAACACTATGGAACTGAATATGAAACCCACGTGCAAGAAGTAACCTGGAAGAAAGATAAAGACAAGAAATGGCGACGATCAGGGCCATTAACCAGCAGCTGTACCAACTTAATCCTGGGCCATCGCATGAAAGACAGAGTGAATGTGAACGGCCAAATCATCCCCCCAGTAACAGACCCTACAGTTTTTCTAGCTGAGGGCCACGCCTTCAGGAAGAGTCTCTGTGAGGGAAAGGAAGACAAAGGATTTGAATGGGTAGGTGCTAACCGCCTATATGGGAACGGAACGTGCTATGAGCCAGAAGAACACTGGCTAAGCTGCGGGAGCGGCCGACGAGAACACGAGTGCAGTTGGATCGAACTAACGGGAGCCTCTATAGTCGGGACCGCAACAATCGTAGTGGAAGAATTAGCCGGGAAGATTGGAGAAGGATTCACGGTCATAAGGGGCTGGATGGGGAGTTTGTTCTCCTGGCTTTGGCCCTATTTGATGATGATTGTTGGAATTGTGATCCTGGGCCTAATAATATGTGCCGCCATTAAGGGCGGGGTAGCAGCCGCTGTTGCCTCGTGCTTTAAGGGGAAGTTGAAGAAAAAAGGAGAAGTAAAGGAGAGACTCCTCCCACGAGCAAGGGAGGAGTCCACTCACCTATAAAGGGTGAGCCACTGGAGCGCCATAGCCATTGCAGACCCGGAACCTCAACCAAAAGCCTCAACCTGAAAAAAGAGACAGCCAAGATGACCAACGCCACAAATACCACAACCACTGTACCTTCAGAAATGACCTCCTTCGGAGTGAGTATAACTGAAGCATTCCAGAATTCAGAAATGACTACCTTCGGAGTGGGTATGACTGAAGCATTTCAGAACTCCTCTGAAGCAGAACGCATCTGCAAACCAGTGATCCGATTAACCGAACTGGACTTTTGGGTCCTTGAGATCATATGGTTCTTCTACTGTTGCATGGGCAAATGGTCCATGGATCAGCCGCTAAGAATACTAGCCCTAGCTGTAGGGTGTCTGAAAACAGTGATTGAGAACATCTATCGAGGATCAATGTGGCTCACCCTGTCCTGGTTCGCAACTTACCTCCTGGGGAGAGTCCACATCGACTCCACCCGCTTCGGTCTAGTGAAGGCAGGAGCAGTGATCATCTGGGTGGGAATCGACATCGCTGCAATTTTCTACAACCCACTAAAGCTGGTCTCGGCAATCGTCGAGGCCATGATGGCGGTTGCAGCACTGGCGTACCTCGTGGTCATGACCATGGCTATGAAGGAAAGAGGAAGAGGGCGTTGGCTCCACAAAATCGGCGCCATTGCTCTTTGGGGCCTAGGTTGGGGCATAACTGTCGCCATCTACTGGGCGGGTTCAGAATCATCGATCGGGATAGCAGCTTGGCTCATGATGTATGAGCCTCTGTTTCCGAGAAGGGATGGGCCCACAAGCCCAGGCATAACACCTCCTCCAATGGTGTTGGCATCTCCATGGCTGCACTCCCTGGCCGCAAGGCGCTCCACAAAGCGCTCTAATACTGAGAGGGGGCCTTAAAAAGAATGAAAAGAAGACCACCCCCTGCTTGCTAAACTTTGCTTGTAAAAACGCGCTAAAAATGTAATAATTAATGAAGTCTTTGTGTCCAACATCATTCCAGGAGGATGCCCGCTGTATCTGCTGTGGGATCCTCACGGAGCAGATATTGCACCTATGGGAGGTAACCCCGGCCCTATGGTGCACCCAGTGCTACCTGGGACATTTCCCGATAGGAGCAGCCAGCGGCATCTTCTGCAGGGGAAGTACCCCTTATATACCTGCAATGAATGTGGTCGAATGTATGGAAGTAGAAACGAAGGCAAAAGTAGTGTGGAATTCCGCTGAGAGAGCCGTACCAGAAGTCCTGCTCTACAGTAATGGTATGTACTGCCCAGTATATGCTAAAATCTGGGAGTACCCTGATGGCACCCGGGTGTCCACCACCCACCTCACCGATGGCCGCTTCGTCGTCATTGGACCACGCCTGCCAGCAGTGCTATACCGCGCACCAACTCCAGAGGAAGATGACGACGCAGCAAGCATCACAAGTGTGGAACACCGAGACGTGGGCGTCCAGACGGAGACCGCAGGAATAATACCAAATCTGATGGGGATGTGGGGATACGACGAGGAATGCGGAGAGCTGGTGGAGGTTATCCCTGAAGGATTAGCAGGATATCGCGAGTCCGAAGACGACGCATCAACCAGCCCAGCCCCTACCCCGGCTTCCCTCTCTCCGGACAGCATTCTGGACCAGAATGTGTTAGCCCTAGCACTGAGCATGGACGAGCAGCTGAGGGACGCGGAAGATGACGACCCATTCCTGGACTTCCAACCACCAGGTCTGGAAGGCCTGGTGGTGATCGACAGCTGGGAGCTAGGATCAGAGCCATCATCACCGGAGGACGACGTTCTCGTCATCACCGCCGAAGGCGCCGATGAGTTCCTCGAGGACTACCTGGGGCACAACGCGGCAGCCTGAGACCTCAAGAAGGGGGTGTCGATAAGAGTTGAGATCCCAGAGAGCTGCCTCGAAAACATGCATACACGTTCAGGGGAAAGACAGGATATAAAAGCATGAAGCATATACTCAGAAATCAATAGTTAAAGTGTAAATCGAAAGATAAAGGTTTATAATCATTATATCATAAATGTTTAAAATGCATAGAGTGATTTAACCAATGTAAAAACTGATTATAATAATGTCCTGTGTACCAGAGCTGAGATGTAGAAAAAGTGTTAAGTCATGGTGAAACAGCAAACCCGAGTGAGTCAGGAACAGATGTTTTGGGGAGTGGTAGGGGAAAACCATCATGAGACATGGGAGAGATGACTCACACAGGAAAGAAGGAAAGATCAGGAACTTTCCAGAAACGAACACACACACAAGAGGGTGGGATAAAGATCATGTGTTCAGAATAGGAGGGGGGAGAACAGACAGCCCAAATCAAGAATATAAGGAGATGTTTGCAAGCTCCAAATGGGATTTCTATACGAGAGCCGTCCAAGTGCTCTGAGAAGGAAGATACGGACGATTCGCGACTGAAGTATTTGAGGACTCCGTCTCTGTTCACGGAAAGAAGACCGCCGTTCGTGGACAAAGATTGAAAGACGGAGAATCACCTCTCCCCCCTGCTAGACTTTAACAACTGGACAACGGATGGACACAGCCGCCTTAAAGACTTTGTACTGAGCCTTGAGGATAGCTGAACGGACTTCGTTTGCCGCGCAGGAGGACTGAGGGTCTGGCCAGACCTTCGCTCCTGACAACTCCAAAAGAACCTTTTCATCGAACCTTTGAAATCCAGCTCCAACCGAGCCGTCTCGGCATCCGAAAACTAATGAGTATAATCTAAGAAGAAAATTATAACGAATCTAATCAAGAGTAGTAACATGATATGTGAGCTGTAGCTTAACCCTTGCTAACTAACCAACTATAAACCTGCAATAAATATCTAATCTGCATTTAAAGTAATATTCTCAAGTGCATTTATTTGCCTAAGTAGTAGTAGTTCCTCGTGGCAGTAAAAGGTTAAATCTATTGTATGTCAAACAACTGAGTTCTGTAAGGTTATCCTAGAGACCGAATCCACTTAACAATCCCTTACGGTTTTAGAAAGAAGTAATCCTAGCCGTTAAAACCTAACCTGGCATTTACCAAGAGCACGGATCCATAAGAGGGAAGCTGCCATAACCGACGCGTCTGGCAGGAGCGCCCGGGGCCAGGACTGGCCTCTCGGCCGAGCGCGCTCAGACCGGAGGAAGCAGGGTAGACGTCGGAAGTAACGGCAGTGAGCGGAGCCAGGCGAGTTCCCTCGCCAGAACACCAGCTCTACGAATCTTTTAATAGAGAGCTGAGTCAGTAAGTAGCCCCGTATCGGGCCAGGAGTACCCCAGGATCTAACACTACCGATACCATTAATGCACATTATTGACCTGCTTCTTCACCAGAGTCTCTGTGCTTTCTCGCCTCACAGGTTCCTGTGTATCCGGGTTTACCTGGACCAGGTGTTGCCTCCTGTCGTGGTTGTGTCATACATTGAATGTGCTGTAATTACATTGAATGTGTTGTAATTCACTATCCTGTTCTCCACATGACATCATTGCACTTCTGTCCATCCTGGGAGAGGGATCCCTCCTCTATTGCTCTCCCACAGGTTTCTTCCTCTTTCCTCCCCGTTAAAGGGGTTTTTTGGGGAGTTTTTCCTGTTCTGATGTGAGGGTTCCGGGACAAGAGGATGTCAAATGTGTACATATTGTAAAGCCCTCTGAGGCAAATTTGTAATTTGTGATTTTGGGCTATACAAAAATAAATTGAATTGAATTGAATTGAATTGAATAGTGTCAGACAGCATGTTGTCTGTTATGTGGTAGAGTGTCAGACTGTATGTTGTCTGTTACATGGTAGTGTCAGACAGTATGTTGTCTGTTACGTGGTAGAGTGTCAGACAGCATGTTGTCTGTTACGTGGTAGATTGTCAGACTGTATGTTGTCTGTTACGAGGTAGTGTCAGACAGCATGTTGTCTGTTACGTGGTAGAGTGTCAGACAGCATGTTGTCTGTTATGTGGTAGAGTGTCAGACAGCACGTTGTCTGTTACGTGGTAGAGTGTCAGACAGTATGTTGTCTGTTACGTGGTAGAGTGTCAGACAGTATGTTGTCTGTTATGTGGTAGAGTGTCAGACATCATGTTGTCTGTTATGTGGTAGAGTGTCAGACAGCACGTTGTCTGTTACCTGGTAGAGTGTCAGACAGCATGTTGTCTGTTACGTGGTAGAGTGTCAGACTATATGTTGTCTGTTACGTGGTAGAGTGTCAGACTGTATGTTGTCTGTTACGTGGTAGTGTCAGACAGCATGTTGTCTGTTACCTGGTAGAGTGTCAGACAGCACGTTGTCTGTTACGTGGTAGAGTGTCAGACAGCACGTTGTCTGCTACGTGGTAGAGTGTCAGACAGTATGTTGTCTGTTACATGGTAGTGTCAGACAGCATGTTGTCTGTTACGTGGTAGAGTGTCAGACAGTATGTTTTCTGTTACGTGGTAGAGTGTCAGACAGTATGTTGTCTGTTACGTGGTAGAGTGTCAGACAGCATGTTGTCTGTTACGTGGTAGAGTGTCAGACTGTATGTTGTCTGTTACGTGGTAGAGTGTCAGACAGTATGTTGTCTGTTACGTGGTAGAGTGTCAGACAGTATGTTGTCTGTTACGTGGTAGAGTGTCAGACTGTATGTTGTCTGTTACGTGGTAGAGTGTCAGACTGTATGTTGTCTGTTACGTGGTAGAGTGTCAGACTGTATGTTGTCTGTTACGTGGTAGAGTGTCAGACAGTATGTTGTCTCTTACGTGGTAGAGTGTCAGACAGTATGTTGTCTGTTACGTGGTAGAGTGTCAGACTGTATGTTGTCTGTTACGTGGTAGAGTGTCAGACAGTATGTTGTCTGTTACGTGGTAGAGTGTCAGACAGTATGTTGTCTGTTATGTGGTAGAGTGTCAGACAGCACATTATCTGTTACGTGGTAGAGTGTCAGACTGTATGTTGTCTGTTACGTGGTAGTGTCAGACAGCATGTTGTCTGTTACCTGGTAGAGTGTCAGACAGCACGTTGTCTGTTACGTGGTAGAGTGTCAGACAGCACGTTGTCTGTTACGTGGTAGACTGTCAGACAGTATGTTGTCTGTTACATGGTAGTGTCAGACAGCATGTTGTCTGTTACGTGGTAGAGTGTCAGACAGTATGTTTTCTGTTACGTGGTAGAGTGTCAGACAGTATGTTGTCTGTTACGTGGTAGAGTGTCAGACAGTATGTTGTCTGTTACGTGGTAGTGTCAGACAGCACATTGTCTGTTACGTGGTAGAGTGTCAGACTGTATGTTGTCTGTTACGTGGTAGTGTCAGACAGCATGTTGTCTGTTACCTGGTAGAGTGTCAGACAGCACGTTGTCTGTTACGTGGTAGAGTGTCAGACAGCACGTTGTCTGTTACGTGGTAGAGTGTCAGACAGTATGTTTTCTGTTACGTGGTAGAGTGTCAGACAGTATGTTGTCTGTTACGTGGTAGAGTGTCAGACAGCATGTTGTCTGTTACGTGGTAGAGTGTCAGACAGTATGTTGTCTGTTACATGGTAGTGTCAGACAGCATGTTGTCTGTTACGTGGTAGAGTGTCAGACAGTATGTTTTCTGTTACGTGGTAGAGTGTCAGACAGTATGTTGTCTGTTACGTGGTAGAGTGTCAGACAGCATGTTGTCTGTTACGTGGTAGAGTGTCAGACTGTATGTTGTCTGTTACGTGGTAGAGTGTCAGACAGTATGTTGTCTGTTACGTGGTAGAGTGTCAGACAGTATGTTGTCTGTTACGTGGTAGAGTGTCAGACTGTATGTTGTCTGTTACGTGGTAGAGTGTCAGACTGTATGTTGTCTGTTACGTGGTAGAGTGTCAGACTGTATGTTGTCTGTTACGTGGTAGAGTGTCAGACAGTATGTTGTCTCTTACGTGGTAGAGTGTCAGACAGTATGTTGTCTGTTACGTGGTAGAGTGTCAGACTGTATGTTGTCTGTTACGTGGTAGAGTGTCAGACAGTATGTTGTCTGTTACGTGGTAGAGTGTCAGACAGTATGTTGTCTGTTATGTGGTAGAGTGTCAGACAGCATGTTGTCTGTTACGTGGTAGAGTGTCAGACAGCATGTTGTCTGTTACGTGGTAGAGTGTCAGACAGTATGTTGTCTGTTACGTGGTAGAGTGTCAGACAGTATGTTGTCTGTTATGTGGTAGAGTGTCAGACAGCACATTGTCTGTTACGTGGTAGAGTGTCAGACTGTATGTTGTCTGTTACGTGGTAGTGTCAGACAGCATGTTGTCTGTTACCTGGTAGAGTGTCAGACAGCACGTTGTCTGTTACATGGTAGAGTGTCAGACAGCACGTTGTCTGTTACATGGTAGAGTGTCAGACAGTATGTTGTCTGTTACATGGTAGTGTCAGACAGAATGTTGTCTGTTACGTGGTAGAGTGTCAGACAGTATGTTTTCTGTTACGTGGTAGAGTGTCAGACAGTATGTTTTCTGTTACGTGGTAGAGTGTCAGACAGTATGTTGTCTGTTACGTGGTAGAGTGTCAGACAGCATGTTGTCTGTTACGTGGTAGAGTGTCAGACAGTATGTTGTCTGTTACGTGGTAGAGTGTCAGACAGCACATTGTCTGTTACGTGGTAGAGTGTCAGACTGTATGTTGTCTGTTACGTGGTAGTGTCAGAGAGCATGTTGTCTGTTACCTGGTAGAGTGTCAGACAGTACGTTGTCTGTTACGTGGTAGAGTGTCAGACAGCACGTTGTCTGTTACGTGGTAGAGTGTCAGACAGTATGTTGTCTGTTACATGGTAGTGTCAGACAGCATGTTGTCTGTTACGTGGTAGAGTGTCAGACAGTATGTTTTCTGTTACGTGGTAGAGTGTCAGACAGGATGTTGTCTGTTACGTGGTAGAGTGTCAGACAGTATGTTTTCTGTTACGTGGTAGTGTCAGACAGTATGTTGTCTGTTACGTGGTAGAGTGTCAGACAGCATGTTGTCTGTTACGTGGTAGAGTGTCAGACAGTATGTTGTCTGTTACGTGGTAGAGTGTCAGACAGCACATTGTCTGTTACGTGGTAGAGTGTCAGACTGTATGTTGTCTGTTACGTGGTAGTGTCAGAGAGCATGTTGTCTGTTACCTGGTAGAGTGTCAGACAGTACGTTGTCTGTTACGTGGTAGAGTGTCAGACAGCACGTTGTCTGTTACGTGGTAGAGTGTCAGACAGTATGTTGTCTGTTACATGGTAGTGTCAGACAGCATGTTGTCTGTTACGTGGTAGAGTGTCAGACAGTATGTTTTCTGTTACGTGGTAGAGTGTCAGACAGGATGTTGTCTGTTACGTGGTAGAGTGTCAGACAGCATGTTGTCTGTTACGTGGTAGAGTGTCATACTGTATGTTGTCTGTTACGTGGTAGAGTGTCAAACAGTATGTTGTCTGTTACGTGGTAGAGTGTCAGACAGTATGTTGTCTGTTATGTGGTAGAGTGTCAGACAGCACATTATCTGTTACGTGGTAGAGTGTCAGACTGTATGTTGTCTGTTACGTGGTAGAGTGTCAGACAGTATGTTGTCTGTTACGTGGTAGTGTCAGACAGCACATTGTCTGTTACGTGGTAGAGTGTCAGACTGTATGTTGTCTGTTACGTGGTAGTGTCAGACAGCATGTTGTCTGTTACCTGGCAGAGTGTCAGACAGCACGTTGTCTGTTACGTGGTAGAGTGTCAGACAGCACGTTGTCTGTTACGTGGTAGAGTGTCAGACAGTATGTTTTCTGTTACGTGGTAGAGTGTCAGACAGTATGTTGTCTGTTACGTGGTAGAGTGTCAGACAGCATGTTGTCTGTTACGTGGTAGAGTGTCAGACAGTATGTTGTCTGTTACATGGTAGTGTCAGACAGCATGTTGTCTGTTACGTGGTAGAGTGTCAGACAGTATGTTTTCTGTTACGTGGTAGAGTGTCAGACAGTATGTTGTCTGTTACGTGGTAGAGTGTCAGACAGCATGTTGTCTGTTACGTGGTAGAGTGTCAGACTGTATGTTGTCTGTTACGTGGTAGAGTGTCAGACAGTATGTTGTCTGTTACGTGGTAGAGTGTCAGACAGTATGTTGTCTGTTACGTGGTAGAGTGTCAGACTGTATGTTGTCTGTTACGTGGTAGAGTGTCAGACTGTATGTTGTCTGTTACGTGGTAGAGTGTCAGACTGTATGTTGTCTGTTACGTGGTAGAGTGTCAGACAGTATGTTGTCTCTTCCGTGGTAGAGTGTCAGACAGTATGTTGTCTGTTACGTGGTAGAGTGTCAGACTGTATGTTGTCTGTTACGTGGTAGAGTGTCAGACAGTATGTTGTCTGTTACGTGGTAGAGTGTCAGACAGTATGTTGTCTGTTATGTGGTAGAGTGTCAGACAGCACATTGTCTGTTACGTGGTAGAGTGTCAGACTGTATGTTGTCTGTTACGTGGTAGTGTCAGACAGCATGTTGTCTGTTACCTGGTAGAGTGTCAGACAGCACGTTGTCTGTTACATGGTAGAGTGTCAGACAGCACGTTGTCTGTTACGTGGTAGAGTGTCAGACAGTATGTTGTCTGTTACATGGTAGTGTCAGACAGAATATTGTCTGTTACGTGGTAGAGTGTCAGACAGTATGTTTTCTGTTACGTGGTAGAGTGTCAGACAGTATGTTGTCTGTTACGTGGTAGAGTGTCAGACAGTATGTTGTCTGTTACGTGGTAGTGTCAGACAGCACGTTGTCTGTTACGTGGTAGAGTGTCAGACAGTATGTTGTCTGTTACATGGTAGTGTCAGACAGAATGTTGTCTGTTACGTGGTAGAGTGTCAGACAGTATGTTTTCTGTTACGTGGTAGAGTGTCAGACAGTATGTTGTCTGTTACGTGGTAGAGTGTCAGACAGCATGTTGTCTGTTACGTGGTAGAGTGTCAGACTGTATGTTGTCTGTTACGTGGTAGAGTGTCAGACAGTATGTTGTCTGTTACGTGGTAGAGTGTCAGACAGTATGTTGTCTGTTACGTGGTAGAGTGTCAGACAGCACATTGTCTGTTACGTGGTAGAGTGTCAGACTGTATGTTGTCTGTTACGTGGTAGTGTCAGAGAGCATGTTGTCTGTTACCTGGTAGAGTGTCAGACAGTACGTTGTCTGTTACGTGGTAGAGTGTCAGACAGCACGTTGTCTGTTACGTGGTAGAGTGTCAGACAGTATGTTGTCTGTTACATGGTAGTGTCAGACAGCATGTTGTCTGTTACGTGGTAGAGTGTCAGACAGTATGTTTTCTGTTACGTGGTAGAGTGTCAGACAGTATGTTGTCTGTTACGTGGTAGAGTGTCAGACAGCATGTTGTCTGTTACGTGGTAGAGTGTCATACTGTATGTTGTCTGTTACGTGGTAGAGTGTCAGACAGTATGTTGTCTGTTACGTGGTAGAGTGTCAGACAGTATGTTGTCTGTTACATGGTAGTGTCAGACAGAATGTTGTCTGTTACGTGGTAGAGTGTCAGACAGTATGTTTTCTGTTACGTGGTAGAGTGTCAGACAGTATGTTGTCTGTTACGTGGTAGAGTGTCAGACAGCATGTTGTCTGTTACGTGGTAGAGTGTCAGACTGTATGTTGTCTGTTACGTGGTATAGTGTCAGACAGTATGTTGTCTGTTACGTGGTAGAGTGTCAGACAGTATGTTGTCTGTTACGTGGTAGAGTGTCAGACAGCACATTGTCTGTTACGTGGTAGAGTGTCAGACTGTATGTTGTCTGTTACGTGGTAGTGTCAGAGAGCATGTTGTCTGTTACCTGGTAGAGTGTCAGACAGTACGTTGTCTGTTACGTGGTAGAGTGTCAGACAGCACGTTGTCTGTTACGTGGTAGAGTGTCAGACAGTATGTTGTCTGTTACATGGTAGTGTCAGACAGCATGTTGTCTGTTACGTGGTAGAGTGTCAGACAGTATGTTTTCTGTTACGTGGTAGAGTGTCAGACAGTATGTTGTCTGTTACGTGGTAGAGTGTCAGACAGCATGTTGTCTGTTACGTGGTAGAGTGTCATACTGTATGTTGTCTGTTACGTGGTAGAGTGTCAGACAGTATGTTGTCTGTTACGTGGTAGAGTGTCAGACAGTATGTTGTCTGTTACGTGGTCGAGTGTCAGACTGTATGTTGTCTGTTACGTGGTAGAGTGTCAGACTGTATGTTGTCTGTTACGTGGTAGAGTGTCAGACTGTATGTTGTCTGTTACGTGGTAGAGTGTCAGACAGTATGTTGTCTGTTACGTGGTAGAGTGTCAGACAGTATGTTGTCTGTTACGTGGTAGAGTGTCAGACTGTATGTTGTCTGTTACGTGGTAGAGTGTCAGACAGTATGTTGTCTGTTACGTGGTAGAGTGTCAGACAGTATGTTGTCTGTTATGTGGTAGAGTGTCAGACAGCACATTGTCTGTTACGTGGTAGAGTGTCAGACTGTATGTTGTCTGTTACGTGGTAGTGTCAGACAGCATGTTGTCTGTTACCTAGTAGAGTGTCAGACAGCACGTTGTCTGTTACGTGGTAGAGTGTCAGACAGTATGTTGTCTGTTACATGGTAGTGTCAGACAGCATGTTGTCTGTTACGTGGTAGAGTGTCAGACAGCATGTTTTCTGTTACGTGGTAGAGTGTCAGACAGTATGTTGACTGTTACGTGGTAGAGTGTCAGACAGCATGTTGTCTGTTACGTGGTAGAGTGTCAGACTGTATGTTGTCTGTTACGTGGTAGAGTGTCAGACAGTATGTTGTCTGTTACGTGGTAGAGTGTCAGACAGTATATTGTCTGTTACGTGGTAGAGTGTCAGACTGTATGTTGTCTGTTACGTGGTAGAGTGTCAGACTGTATGTTGTCTGTTACGTGGTAGAGTGTCAGACAGTATGTTGTCTGTTACGTGGCAGTGTCAGACTGTATGTTGTCTGTTACGTGGTAGTGTCAGACAGCATGTTGTCTGTTACATGGTAGAGTGTCAGACAGCATGTTGTCTGTTATGTGGTAGAGTGTCAGACAGCACGTTGTCTGTTACGTGGCAGAGTGTCAGACAGTATGTTGTCTGTTACGTGGTAGAGTGTCAGACAGTATGTTGTCTGTTATGTGGTAGAGTGTCAGACAGTATGTTTTCTGTTACGTGGTAGAGTGACAGACAGCACGTTGTCTGTTACGTGGTAGAGTGTCAGACTGTACATTGTCTGTTACGTGGTAGAGTGTCAGACAGTATGTTTTCTGTTACGTGGTAGAGTGTCAGACAGTATGTTGTCTGTTACGTGGTAGAGTGTCAGACAGTATGTTGTCTGTTACATGGTAGTGTCAGACAGCATGTTGTCTGTTACGTGGTAGTGTCAGACAGTATGTTTTCTGTTACGTGGTAGAGTGTCAGACAGCACGTTGTCTGTTACGTGGTAGAGTGTCAGACAGTATGTTTTCTGTTACGTGGTAGAGTGTCAGACTGTACGTTGTCTGTTACGTGGTAGAGTGTCAGACAGTATGTTTTCTGTTACGTGGTAGAGTGTCAGACAGTATGTTGTATGTTACGTGGTAGAGTGTCAGACAGCATGTTGTCTGTTACGTGGTAGAGTGTCAGACTGTATGTTGTCTGTTACGTGGTAGTGTCAGAGAGCATGTTGTCTGTTACCTGGTAGAGTGTCAGACAGTACGTTGTCTGTTACGTGGTAGAGTGTCAGACAGCACGTTGTCTGTTACGTGGTAGAGTGTCAGACAGTATGTTGTCTGTTACATGGTAGTGTCAGACAGCATGTTGTCTGTTACGTGGTAGAGTGTCAGACAGTATGTTTTCTGTTACGTGGTAGAGTGTCAGACAGTATGTTGTCTGTTACGTGGTAGAGTGTCAGACAGCATGTTGTCTGTTACGTGGTAGAGTGTCATACTGTATGTTGTCTGTTACGTGGTAGAGTGTCAGACAGTATGTTGTCTGTTACGTGGTAGAGTGTCAGACAGTATGTTGTCTGTTACGTGGTCGAGTGTCAGACTGTATGTTGTCTGTTACGTGGTAGAGTGTCAGACTGTATGTTGTCTGTTACGTGGTAGAGTGTCAGACTGTATGTTGTCTGTTACGTGGTAGAGTGTCAGACAGTATGTTGTCTGTTACGTGGTAGAGTGTCAGACAGTATGTTGTCTGTTACGTGGTAGAGTGTCAGACTGTATGTTGTCTGTTACGTGGTAGAGTGTCAGACAGTATGTTGTCTGTTACGTGGTAGAGTGTCAGACAGTATGTTGTCTGTTATGTGGTAGAGTGTCAGACAGCACATTGTCTGTTACGTGGTAGAGTGTCAGACTGTATGTTGTCTGTTACGTGGTAGTGTCAGACAGCATGTTGTCTGTTACCTAGTAGAGTGTCAGACAGCACGTTGTCTGTTACGTGGTAGAGTGTCAGACAGTATGTTGTCTGTTACATGGTAGTGTCAGACAGCATGTTGTCTGTTACGTGGTAGAGTGTCAGACAGCATGTTTTCTGTTACGTGGTAGAGTGTCAGACAGTATGTTGACTGTTACGTGGTAGAGTGTCAGACAGTATGTTGTCTGTTACGTGGTAGAGTGTCAGACTGTATGTTGTCTGTTACGTGGTAGAGTGTCAGACTGTATGTTGTCTGTTACGTGGTAGAGTGTCAGACTGTATGTTGTCTGTTACGTGGTAGAGTGTCAGACAGTATGTTGTCTGTTATGTGGTAGAGTGTCAGACAGTATGTTGTCTGTTACGTGGTAGTGTCAGACAGCACATTGTCTGTTACGTGGTAGAGTGTATGTTGTCTGTTACGTGGTAGTGTCAGACAGCATGTTGTCTGTTACATGGTAGAGTGTCAGACAGCACGTTGTCTGTTACGTGGTAGAGTGTCAGACAGCACGTTGTCTGTTACGTGGTAGAGTGTCAGACAGTATGTTGTCTGTTACGTGGTAGAGTGTCAGACAGTATGTTGTCTGTTACGTGGTAGAGTGTCAGACAGTATGTTGTCTGTTACATGGTAGTGTCAGACAGCACGTTGTCTGTTACGTGGTAGTGTCAGACAGTATGTTTTCTGTTACGTGGTAGAGTGTCAGACAGCACGTTGTCTGTTACGTGGTAGAGTGTCAGACAGTATGTTTTCTGTTACGTGGTAGAGTGTCAGACTGTACGTTGTCTGTTACGTGGTAGAGTGTCAGACAGTATGTTTTCTGTTACGAAGTAGAGTGTCAGACAGTATGTTGTATGTTACGTGGTAGAGTGTCAGACAGCATGTTGTCTGTTACGTGGTAGAGTGTCAGACTGTATGTTGTCTGTTACGTGGTAGAGTGTCAGACAGTATGTTGTCTGTTACGTGGTAGAGTGTCAGACAGTATGTTGTCTGTTACGTGGTAGAGTGTCAGACAGCATGTTGTCTGTTACGTGGTAGTGTCAGACAGTATGTTTTCTGTTACGTGGTAGAGTGTCAGACAGCACGTTGTCTGTTACGTGGTAGAGTGTCAGACAGTATGTTTTCTGTTACGTGGTAGAGTGTCAGACTGTACGTTGTCTGTTACGTGGTAGAGTGTCAGACAGTATGTTTTCTGTTACGTGGTAGAGTGTCAGACAGTATGTTGTATGTTACGTGGTAGAGTGTCAGACAGCATGTTGTCTGTTACGTGGTAGAGTGTCAGACTGTATGTTGTCTGTTACGTGGTAGTGTCAGAGAGCATGTTGTCTGTTACCTGGTAGAGTGTCAGACAGTACGTTGTCTGTTACGTGGTAGAGTGTCAGACAGCACGTTGTCTGTTACGTGGTAGAGTGTCAGACAGTATGTTGTCTGTTACATGGTAGTGTCAGACAGCATGTTGTCTGTTACGTGGTAGAGTGTCAGACAGTATGTTTTCTGTTACGTGGTAGAGTGTCAGACAGTATGTTGTCTGTTACGTGGTAGAGTGTCAGACAGCATGTTGTCTGTTACGTGGTAGAGTGTCATACTGTATGTTGTCTGTTACGTGGTAGAGTGTCAGACAGTATGTTGTCTGTTACGTGGTAGAGTGTCAGACAGTATGTTGTCTGTTACGTGGTCGAGTGTCAGACTGTATGTTGTCTGTTACGTGGTAGAGTGTCAGACTGTATGTTGTCTGTTACGTGGTAGAGTGTCAGACTGTATGTTGTCTGTTACGTGGTAGAGTGTCAGACAGTATGTTGTCTGTTACGTGGTAGAGTGTCAGACAGTATGTTGTCTGTTACGTGGTAGAGTGTCAGACTGTATGTTGTCTGTTACGTGGTAGAGTGTCAGACAGTATGTTGTCTGTTACGTGGTAGAGTGTCAGACAGTATGTTGTCTGTTATGTGGTAGAGTGTCAGACAGCACATTGTCTGTTACGTGGTAGAGTGTCAGACTGTATGTTGTCTGTTACGTGGTAGTGTCAGACAGCATGTTGTCTGTTACCTAGTAGAGTGTCAGACAGCACGTTGTCTGTTACGTGGTAGAGTGTCAGACAGTATGTTGTCTGTTACATGGTAGTGTCAGACAGCATGTTGTCTGTTACGTGGTAGAGTGTCAGACAGCATGTTTTCTGTTACGTGGTAGAGTGTCAGACAGTATGTTGACTGTTACGTGGTAGAGTGTCAGACAGTATGTTGTCTGTTACGTGGTAGAGTGTCAGACTGTATGTTGTCTGTTACGTGGTAGAGTGTCAGACTGTATGTTGTCTGTTACGTGGTAGAGTGTCAGACTGTATGTTGTCTGTTACGTGGTAGAGTGTCAGACAGTATGTTGTCTGTTATGTGGTAGAGTGTCAGACAGTATGTTGTCTGTTACGTGGTAGTGTCAGACAGCACATTGTCTGTTACGTGGTAGAGTGTATGTTGTCTGTTACGTGGTAGTGTCAGACAGCATGTTGTCTGTTACATGGTAGAGTGTCAGACAGCACGTTGTCTGTTACGTGGTAGAGTGTCAGACAGCACGTTGTCTGTTACGTGGTAGAGTGTCAGACAGTATGTTGTCTGTTACGTGGTAGAGTGTCAGACAGTATGTTGTCTGTTACGTGGTAGAGTGTCAGACAGTATGTTGTCTGTTACATGGTAGTGTCAGACAGCACGTTGTCTGTTACGTGGTAGTGTCAGACAGTATGTTTTCTGTTACGTGGTAGAGTGTCAGACAGCACGTTGTCTGTTACGTGGTAGAGTGTCAGACAGTATGTTTTCTGTTACGTGGTAGAGTGTCAGACTGTACGTTGTCTGTTACGTGGTAGAGTGTCAGACAGTATGTTTTCTGTTACGAAGTAGAGTGTCAGACAGTATGTTGTATGTTACGTGGTAGAGTGTCAGACAGCATGTTGTCTGTTACGTGGTAGAGTGTCAGACTGTATGTTGTCTGTTACGTGGTAGAGTGTCAGACAGTATGTTGTCTGTTACGTGGTAGAGTGTCAG
The DNA here is from genome assembly GCA_024529925.1 of Ophthalmolycus amberensis. Classification (NCBI taxonomy): domain Eukaryota; kingdom Metazoa; phylum Chordata; class Actinopteri; order Perciformes; family Zoarcidae; genus Ophthalmolycus; species Ophthalmolycus amberensis. The sequence goes on from JAFEUB010001242.1 coordinate 161,040, forward strand.
ACAGCATGTTGTCTGTTACGTGGTAGAGTGTCAGACTGTATGTTGTCTGTTACGTGGTAGAGTGTCAGACAGTATGTTGTCTGTTACGTGGTCGAGTGTCAGACTGTATGTTGTCTGTTACGTGGTAGAGTGTCAGACTGTATGTTGTCTGTTACGTGGTAGAGTGTCAGACTGTATGTTGTCTGTTACGTGGTAGAGTGTCAGACAGTATGTTGTCTGTTACGTGGTAGAGTGTCAGACAGTATGTTGTCTGTTACGTGGTAGAGTGTCAGACTGTATGTTGTCTGTTACGTGGTAGAGTTTCAGACAGTATGTTGTCTGTTACGTGGTAGAGTGTCAGACAGTATGTTGTCTGTTATGTGGTAGAGTGTCAGACAGCACATTGTCTGTTACGTGGTAGAGTGTCAGACTGTATGTTGTCTGTTACGTGGTAGTGTCAGACAGCATGTTGTCTGTTACCTGGTAGAGTGTCAGACAGCACGTTGTCTGTTACGTGGTAGAGTGTCAGACAGTATGTTGTCTGTTACATGGTAGTGTCAGACAGCATGTTGTCTGTTACGTGGTAGAGTGTCAGACAGTATGTTTTCTGTTACGTGGTAGAGTGTCAGACAGTATGTTGTCTGTTACGTGGTAGAGTGTCAGACAGCATGTTGTCTGTTACGTGGTAGAGTGTCAGACTGTATGTTGTCTGTTACGTGGTAGAGTGTCAGACAGTATGTTGTCTGTTACGTGGTAGAGTGTCAGACAGTATATTGTCTGTTACGTGGTAGAGTGTCAGACTGTATGTTGTCTGTTACGTGGTAGAGTGTCAGACTGTATGTTGTCTGTTACGTGGTAGAGTGTCAGACAGCATGTTGTCTGTTACGTGGTAGAGTGTCAGACTGTATGTTGTCTGTTACGTGGTAGTGTCAGACAGCACGTTGTCTGTTATGTGGTAGAGTGTCCGACAGCACGTTGTCTGTTACGTGGTAGAGTGTCAGACAGTATGTTGTCTGTTACGTGGCAGTGTCAGACAGCATGTTGTCTGTTACGTGGTAGAGTGTCAGACAGCATGTTGTCTGTTATGTGGTAGAGTGTCAGACAGCACGTTGTCTGTTACGTGGTAGAGTGTCAGACAGTATGTTGTCTGTTATGTGGTAGAGTGTCAGACAGCACGTTGTCTGTTACGTGGTAGAGTGTCAGACAGTATGTTGTCTGTTACATGGTAGAGTGTCAGACAGTATGTTTTCTGTTACGTGGTAGAGTGTCAGACAGCACGTTGTCTGTTACGTGGTAGAGTGTCAGACAGCACGTTGTCTGTTACGTGGTAGAGTGTCAGACTGTACGTTGTCTGTTACGTGGTAGAGTGTCAGACAGTATGTTTTCTGTTACGTGGTAGAGTGTCAGACAGTATGTTGTCTGTTATGTGGTAGAGTGTCAGACAGCATGTTGTCTGTTATGTGGTAGAGTGTCAGACTGTATGTTGTCTGTTACATGGTAGTGTCAGACAGTATGTTGTCTGTTACGTGGTAGAGTGTCAGACTGTATGTTGTCTGTTACATGGTAGTGTCAGACAGTATGTTGTCTGTTACGTGGTAGATTGTCAGACTGTATGTTGTCTGTTACGTGGTAGTGTCAGACAGCACGTTGTCTGTTACGTGTCTGTTACCACGTAACAGACAACATACTGTCTGACACTCTACCACGTAACAGACAACATGCTGTCTGACACTACCATGTAACAGACAACATACTGTCTGACACTCTACCACGTAACAGACAACGTGCTGTCTGACACTCTACCACGTAACAGACAACGTACTGTCTGACACTCTACCAGGTAACAGACAACATGCTCTCTGACACTACCACGTAACAGACAACATACAGTCTGACACTCTACCACGTAACAGACAATGTGCTGTCTGACACTCTACCACGTAACAGACAACATACTGTCTGACACTCTACCACGTAACAGACAACATACAGTCTGACACTCTACCACGTAACAGACAACATGCTGTCTGACACTCTACCACGTAACAGACAACATACTCTCTGACACTCTACCACGTAACAGAAAACATACTGTCTGACACTCTACCACGTAACAGACAACATGCTGTCTGACACTACCATGTAACAGACAACATACTGTCTGACACTCTACCACGTAACAGACAACGTGCTGTCTGACACTCTACCACGTAACAGACAACGTGCTGTCTGACACTCTACCAGGTAACAGACAACATGCTGTCTGACACTACCACGTAACAGACAACATACAGTCTGACATTCTACCACGTAACAGACAATGTGCTGTCTGACACTACCACGTAACAGACAACATACTGTCTGACACTCTACCACGTAACAGACAACATACTGTCTGACACTCTACCACGTAACAGAAAACATACTGTCTGACACTCTACCACGTAACAGACAACATTCTGTCTGACACTACCATGTAACAGACAACATACTGTCTGACACTACCACGTAACAGACAACGTGCTGTCTGACACTCTACCATGTAACAGACAACGTGCTGTCTGACACTCTACCAGGTAACAGACAACATGCTGTCTGACACTACCACGTAACAGACAACATACAGTCTGACACTCTACCACGTAACAGACAATGTGCTGTCTGACACTCTACCACATAACAGACAACATACTGTCTGACACTCTACCACGTAACAGACAACATACTGTCTGACACTCTACCACGTAACAGACAACATACAGTCTGACACTCTACCACGTAACAGACAACATACTGTCTGACACTCTACCACGTAAGAGACAACATACTGTCTGACACTCTACCACGTAACAGACAACATACAGTCTGACACTCTACCACGTAACAGACAACATACAGTCTGACACTCTACCACGTAACAGACAACATACAGTCTGACACTCTACCACGTAACAGACAACATACTGTCTGACACTCTACCACGTAACAGACAACATACTGTCTGACACTCTACCACGTAACAGACAACATACAGTCTGACACTCTACCACGTAACAGACAACATGCTGTCTGACACTCTACCACGTAACAGACAACATACTGTCTGACACTCTACCACGTAACAGAAAACATACTGTCTGACACTCTACCACGTAACAGACAACATGCTGTCTGACACTACCACGTAACAGACAACATACTGTCTGACACTCTACCACGTAACAGACAACATGCTGTCTGACACTCTACCACGTAACAGACAACATACTGTCTGACACTCTACCACGTAACAGAAAACATACTGTCTGACACTCTACCACGTAACAGACAACGTGCTGTCTGACACACTACCACGTAACAGACAACATACTGTCTGACACTCTACCACGTAACAGACAACATACAGTCTGACACTCTACCACGTAACAGACAACATACTGTCTGACACTCTACCACGTAACAGACAACATACAGTCTGACACTCTACCACGTAACAGACAACATACAGTCTGACACTCTACCACGTAACAGACAACATACAGTCTGACACTCGACCACGTAACAGACAACATACTGTCTGACACTCTACCACATAACAGACAACATACTGTCTGACACTCTACCACGTAACAGACAACATACAGTCTGACACTCTACCTGACTCTAGTCTGTTACGTGGTAGAGTGTCAGACAGTATGTTTTCTGTTACGTGGTAGAGTGTCAGACAGTATGTTGTCTGTTACGTGGTAGAGTGTCAGACAGTATGTTGTCTGTTACGTGGTAGTGTCAGACAGCACATTGTCTGTTACGTGGTAGAATGTCAGACTGTATGTTGTCTGTTACGTGGTAGTGTCAGACAGCATGTTGTCTGTTACCTGGTAGAGTGTCAGACAGCACGTTGTCTGTTACGTGGTAGAGTGTCAGACAGCACGTTGTCTGTTACGTGGTAGAGTGTCAGACAGTATGTTGTCTGTTACATGGTAGTGTCAGACAGCATGTTGTCTGTTACGTGGTAGAGTGTCAGACTGTATGTTGTCTGTTACGTGGTAGAGTGTCAGACAGTATGTTGTCTGTTACGTGGTAGAGTGTCAGACAGTATGTTGTCTGTTACGTGGTAGAGTGTCAGACAGCACATTGTCTGTTACGTGGTAGAGTGTCAGACTGTATGTTGTCTGTTACGTGGTAGTGTCAGAGAGCATGTTGTCTGTTACCTGGTAGAGTGTCAGACAGTACGTTGTCTGTTACGTGGTAGAGTGTCAGACAGCACGTTGTCTGTTACGTGGTAGAGTGTCAGACAGTATGTTGTCTGTTACATGGTAGTGTCAGACAGCATGTTGTCTGTTACGTGGTAGAGTGTCAGACAGTATGTTTTCTGTTACGTGGTAGAGTGTCAGACAGTATGTTGTCTGTTACGTGGTAGAGTGTCAGACAGCATGTTGTCTGTTACGTGGTAGAGTGTCATACTGTATGTTGTCTGTTACGTGGTAGAGTGTCAGACAGTATGTTGTCTGTTACGTGGTAGAGTGTCAGACAGTATGTTGTCTGTTACGTGGTCGAGTGTCAGACTGTATGTTGTCTGTTACGTGGTAGAGTGTCAGACTGTATGTTGTCTGTTACGTGGTAGAGTGTCAGACAGTATGTTGTCTGTTACGTGGTAGAGTGTCAGACAGTATGTTGTCTGTTACGTGGTAGAGTGTCAGACTGTATGTTGTCTGTTACGTGGTAGAGTGTCAGACAGTATGTTGTCTGTTACGTGGTAGAGTGTCAGACAGTATGTTGTCTGTTATGTGGTAGAGTGTCAGACAGCACATTGTCTGTTACGTGGTAGAGTGTCAGACTGTATGTTGTCTGTTACGTGGTAGTGTCAGACAGCATGTTGTCTGTTACCTGGTAGAGTGTCAGACAGCACGTTGTCTGTTACGTGGTAGAGTGTCAGACAGTATGTTGTCTGTTACATGGTAGTGTCAGACAGCATGTTGTCTGTTACGTGGTAGAGTGTCAGACAGCATGTTTTCTGTTACGTGGTAGAGTGTCAGACAGTATGTTGACTGTTACGTGGTAGAGTGTCAGACAGCATGTTGTCTGTTACGTGGTAGAGTGTCAGACTGTATGTTGTCTGTTACGTGGTAGAGTGTCAGACAGTATGTTGTCTGTTACGTGGTAGAGTGTCAGACAGTATATTGTCTGTTACGTGGTAGAGTGTCAGACTGTATGTTGTCTGTTACGTGGGAGAGTGTCAGACTGTATGTTGTCTGTTACGTGGTAGAGTGTCAGACAGTATGTTGTCTGTTACGTGGCAGTGTCAGACTGTATGTTGTCTGTTACGTGGTAGTGTCAGACAGCATGTTGTCTGTTACGTGGTAGTGTCAGACAGTATGTTTTCTGTTACGTGGTAGAGTGTCAGACAGCACGTTGTCTGTTACGTGGTAGAGTGTCAGACAGTATGTTTTCTGTTACGTGGTAGAGTGTCAGACTGTACGTTGTCTGTTACGTGGTAGAGTGTCAGACAGTATGTTTTCTGTTACGTGGTAGAGTGTCAGACAGTATGTTGTATGTTACGTGGTAGAGTGTCAGACAGCATGTTGTCTGTTACGTGGTAGAGTGTCAGACTGTATGTTGTCTGTTATGTGGTAGAGTGTCAGACAGTATGTTGTCTGTTACGTGGTAGAGTGTCAGACAGCATGTTGTCTGTTACGTGGTAGAGTGTCAGACTGTATGTTGTCTGTTACGTGGTAGAGTGTCAGACAGTATGTTGTCTGTTACGTGGTAGAGTGTCAGACAGTATGTTGTCTGTTACGTGGTCGAGTGTCAGACTGTATGTTGTCTGTTACGTGGTAGAGTGTCAGACTGTATGTTGTCTGTTACGTGGTAGAGTGTCAGACTGTATGTTGTCTGTTACGTGGTAGAGTGTCAGACAGTATGTTGTCTGTTACGTGGTAGAGTGTCAGACAGTATGTTGTCTGTTACGTGGTAGAGTGTCAGACATGTATGTTGTCTGTTACTGTGGTAGAGTGTCAGACAGTATGTTGTCTGTTACGTGGTAGAGTGTCAGACAGTATGTTGTCTGTTATGTGGTAGAGTGTCAGACAGCACATTGTCTGTTACGTGGTAGAGTGTCAGACTGTATGTTGTCTGTTACGTGGTAGTGTCAGACAGCATGTTGTCTGTTACCTGGTAGAGTGTCAGACAGCACGTTGTCTGTTACGTGGTAGAGTGTCAGACAGTATGTTGTCTGTTACATGGTAGTGTCAGACAGCATGTTGTCTGTTACGTGGTAGAGTGTCAGACAGTATGTTTTCTGTTACGTGGTAGAGTGTCAGACAGTATGTTGTCTGTTACGTGGTAGAGTGTCAGACAGCATGTTGTCTGTTACGTGGTAGAGTGTCAGACTGTATGTTGTCTGTTACGTGGTAGAGTGTCAGACAGTATGTTGTCTGTTACGTGGTAGAGTGTCAGACAGTATATTGTCTGTTACGTGGTAGAGTGTCAGACTGTATGTTGTCTGTTACGTGGTAGAGTGTCAGACAGCATGTTGTCTGTTACGTGGTAGAGTGTCAGACTGTATGTTGTCTGTTACGTGGTAGTGTCAGACAGCACGTTGTCTGTTATGTGGTAGAGTGTCCGACAGCACGTTGTCTGTTACGTGGTAGAGTGTCAGACAGTATGTTGTCTGTTACGTGGCAGTGTCAGACAGCATGTTGTCTGTTACGTGGTAGAGTGTCAGACAGCATGTTGTCTGTTATGTGGTAGAGTGTCAGACAGCACGTTGTCTGTTACATGGTAGAGTGTCAGACAGTATGTTGTCTGTTATGTGGTAGAGTGTCAGACAGTATGTTGTCTGTTATGTGGTAGAGTGTCAGACAGCACGTTGTCTGTTACGTGGTAGAGTGTCAGACAGTATGTTGTCTGTTACATGGTAGAGTGTCAGACAGTATGTTTTCTGTTACGTGGTAGAGTGTCAGACAGCACGTTGTCTGTTACGTGGTAGAGTGTCAGACAGCACGTTGTCTGTTACGTGGTAGAGTGTCAGACTGTACGTTGTCTGTTACGTGGTAGAGTGTCAGACAGTATGTTTTCTGTTACGTGGTAGAGTGTCAGACAGTATGTTGTCTGTTACGTGGTAGAGTGTCAGACAGCATGTTGTCTGTTATGTGGTAGAGTGTCAGACTGTATGTTGTCTGTTACGTGGTAGTGTCAGACAGCATGTTGTCTGTTATGTGGTAGAGTGTCAGACTGTATGTTGTCTGTTACATGGTAGTGTCAGACAGTATGTTGTCTGTTACGTGGTAGAGTGTCAGACTGTATGTTGTCTGTTACATGGTAGTGTCAGACAGTATGTTGTCTGTTACGTGGTAGATTGTCAGACTGTATGTTGTCTGTTACGTGGTAGTGTCAGACAGCACGTTGTCTGTTACGTGGTAGAGTGTCAGACAGTATGTTGTCTGTTACGTGGTAGAGTGTCAGACTGTATGTTGTCTGTTACGTGGTAGAGTGTCAGACTGTATGTTGTCTGTTACGTGGTAGAGTGTCAGACTGTATGTTGTCTGTTACGTGGTAGAGTGTCAGACAGTATGTTGTCTGTTATGTGGTAGAGTGTCAGACAGTATGTTGTCTGTTACGTGGTAGTGTCAGACAGCACATTGTCTGTTACGTGGTAGAGTGTCAGACTGTATGTTGTCTGTTACGTGGTAGTGTCAGACAGCATGTTGTCTGTTACCTGGTAGAGTGTCAGACAGCACGTTGTCTGTTACGTGGTAGAGTGTCAGACAGCACGTTGTCTGTTACGTGGTAGAGTGTCAGACAGTATGTTGTCTGTTACATGGTAGTGTCAGACAGCATGTTGTCTGTTAGGTGGTAGAGTGTCAGACAGTATGTTTTCTGTTACGTGGTAGAGTGTCAGACTGTATGTTGTCTGTTACGTGGTAGAGTGTCAGACAGTATGTTGTCTGTTACGTGGTAGAGTGTCAGACAGCATGTTGTCTGTTACGTGGTAGAGTGTCAGACTGTATGTTGTCTGTTACGTGGTAGAGTGTCAGACAGTATGTTGTCTGTTACGTGGTAGAGTGTCAGACAGTATGTTGTCTGTTACGTGGTAGAGTGTCAGACAGTATGTTGTCTGTTACGTGGTAGAGTGTCAGACAGCACATTGTCTGTTACGTGGTAGAGTGTCAGACAGTATGTTGTCTGTTACGTGGTAGAGTGTCAGACAGTATGTTGTCTGTTACGTGGTCGAGTGTCAGACTGTATGTTGTCTGTTACGTGGTAGACTGTCAGACTGTATGTTGTCTGTTACGTGGTAGAGTGTCAGACTGTATGTTGTCTGTTACGTGGTAGAGTGTCAGACAGTATGTTGTCTGTTACGTGGTAGAGTGTCAGACTGTATGTTGTCTGTTACGTGGTAGAGTGTCAGACAGTATGTTGTCTGTTACGTGGTAGTGTGTCAGACAGCACGTTGTCTGTTACGTGGTAGAGTGTCAGACAGTATGTTTTCTGTTACGTGGTAGAGTGTCAGACAGTATGTTGTCTGTTACGTGGTAGAGTGTCAGACAGCATGTTGTCTGTTACGTGGTAGAGTGTCAGACAGTATGTTGTCTGTTACGTGGTAGTGTCAGACAGCATGTTGTCTGTTACGTGGTAGAGTGTCAGACAGTATGTTTTCTGTTACGTGGTAGAGTGTCAGACAGTATGTTGTCTGTTACGTGGTAGAGTGTCAGACAGCATGTTGTCTGTTACGTGGTAGAGTGTCAGACTGTATGTTGTCTGTTACGTGGTAGAGTGTCAGACAGTATGTTGTCTGTTACGTGGTAGAGTGTCAGACAGTATGTTGTCTGTTACGTGGTAGAGTGTCAGACTGTATGTTGTCTGTTACGTGGTAGAGTGTCAGACTGTATGTTGTCTGTTACGTGGTAGAGTGTCAGACTGTATGTTGTCTGTTACGTGGTAGAGTGTCAGACAGTATGTTGTCAATTACGTGGTAGAGTGTCAGACAGTATGTTGTCTGTTACGTGGTAGAGTGTCAGACTGTATGTTGTCTGTTACGTGGTAGAGTGTCAGACAGCACATTGTCTGTTACGTGGTAGAGTGTCAGACTGTATGTTGTCTGTTACGTGGTAGTGTCAGACAGCATGTTGTCTGTTACCTGGTAGAGTGTCAGACAGCACGTTGTCTGTTACATGGTAGAGTGTCAGACAGCACGTTGTCTGTTACGTGGTAGTGTCAGACAGTATGTTGTCTGTTACATGGTAGTGTCAGACAGAATGTTGTCTGTTACGTGGTAGAGTGTCAGACAGTATGTTTGCTGTTACGTGGTAGAGTGTCAGACAGTATGTTGTCTGTTACGTGGTAGAGTGTCAGACAGTATGTTGTCTGTTACGTGGTAGTGTCAGACAGCACATTGTCTGTTACGTGGTAGAATGTCAGACTGTATGTTGTCTGTTACGTGGTAGTGTCAGACAGCATGTTGTCTGTTACCTGGTAGAGTGTCAGACAGCACGTTGTCTGTTACGTGGTAGAGTGTCAGACAGCACGTTGTCTGTTACGTGGTAGAGTGTCAGACAGTATGTTGTCTGTTACATGGTAGTGTCAGACAGCATGTTGTCTGTTACGTGGTAGAGTGTCAGACAGTATGTTTTCTGTTACGTGGTAGAGTGTCAGAGAGTATGTTGTCTGTTACGTGGTAGAGTGTCAGACAGCATGTTGTCTGTTACGTGGTAGAGTGTCAGACTGTATGTTGTCTGTTACGTGGTAGAGTGTCACACAGTATGTTGTCTGTTACGTGGTAGAGTGTCAGACAGTATGTTGTCTGTTACGTGGTAGAGTGTCAGACAGCACATTGTCTGTTACGTGGTAGAGTGTCAGACTGTATGTTGTCTGTTACGTGGTAGTGTCAGAGAGCATGTTGTCTGTTACCTGGTAGAGTGTCAGACAGTACGTTGTCTGTTACGTGGTAGAGTGTCAGACAGCACGTTGTCTGTTACGTGGTAGAGTGTCAGACAGTATGTTGTCTGTTACATGGTAGTGTCAGACAGCATGTTGTCTGTTACTTGGTAGAGTGTCAGACAGTATGTTTTCTGTTACGTGGTAGAGTGTCAGACAGTATGTTGTCTGTTACGTGGTAGAGTGTCAGACAGCATGTTGTCTGTTACGTGGTAGAGTGTCATACTGTATGTTGTCTGTTACGTGGTAGAGTGTCAGACAGTATGTTGTCTGTTACGTGGTAGAGTGTCAGACAGTATGTTGTCTGTTACGTGGTCGAGTGTCAGACTGTATGTTGTCTGTTACGTGGTAGAGTGTCAGACTGTATGTTGTCTGTTACGTGGTAGAGTGTCAGACTGTATGTTGTCTGTTACGTGGTAGAGTGTCAGACAGTATGTTGTCTGTTACGTGGTAGAGTGTCAGACAGTATGTTGTCTGTTACGTGGTAGAGTGTCAGACTGTATGTTGTCTGTTACGTGGTAGAGTGTCAGACAGTATGTTGTCTGTTACGTGGTAGTGTCAGACAGCACGTTGTCTGTTACGTGGTAGAGTGTCAGACAGTATGTTGTCTGTTACGTGGTAGAGTGTCAGACTGTATGTTGTCTGTTACGTGGTAGAGTGTCAGACAGTATGTTGTCTGTTACGTGGTAGAGTGTCAGACAGTATGTTGTCTGTTACGTGGTAGAGTGTCAGACTGTATGTTGTCTGTTACGTGGTAGAGTGTCAGACAGTATGTTGTCTGTTACGTGGTAGTGTCAGACAGCACGTTGTCTGTTACGTGGTAGAGTGTCAGACAGTATGTTGTCTGTTACGTGGTAGAGTGTCAGACTGTATGTTGTCTGTTACGTGGTAGAGTGTCAGACTGTATGTTGTCTGTTACGTGGTAGAGTGTCAGACTGTATGTTGTCTGTTACGTGGTAGAGTGTCAGACAGTATGTTGTCTGTTATGTGGTAGAGTGTCAGACAGTATGTTGTCTGTTACGTGGTAGTGTCAGACAGCACATTGTCTGTTACGTGGTAGAGTGTCAGACTGTATGTTGTCTGTTACGTGGTAGTGTCAGACAGCATGTTGTCTGTTACCTGGTAGAGTGTCAGACAGCACGTTGTCTGTTACGTGGTAGAGTGTCAGACAGCACGTTGTCTGTTACGTGGTAGAGTGTCAGACAGTATGTTGTCTGTTACATGGTAGTGTCAGACAGCATGTTGTCTGTTAGGTGGTAGAGTGTCAGACAGTATGTTTTCTGTTACGTGGTAGAGTGTCAGACAGTATGTTGTCTGTTACGTGGTAGAGTGTCAGACAGCATGTTGTCTGTTACGTGGTAGAGTGTCAGACTGTATGTTGTCTGTTACGTGGTAGAGTGTCAGACAGTATGTTGTCTGTTACGTGGTAGAGTGTCAGACAGTATGTTGTCTGTTACGTGGTAGAGTGTCAGACAGTATGTTGTCTGTTACGTGGTAGAGTGTCAGACAGTATGTTGTCTGTTACGTGGTAGAGTGTCAGACAGCACATTGTCTGTTACGTGGTAGAGTGTCAGACAGTATGTTGTCTGTTACGTGGTAGAGTGTCAGACAGTATGTTGTCTGTTACGTGGTCGAGTGTCAGACTGTATGTTGTCTGTTACGTGGTAGACTGTCAGACTGTATGTTGTCTGTTACGTGGTAGAGTGTCAGACTGTATGTTGTCTGTTACGTGGTAGAGTGTCAGACAGTATGTTGTCTGTTACGTGGTAGAGTGTCAGACTGTATGTTGTCTGTTACGTGGTAGAGTGTCAGACAGTATGTTGTCTGTTACGTGGTAGTGTGTCAGACAGCACGTTGTCTGTTACGTGGTAGAGTGTCAGACAGTATGTTTTCTGTTACGTGGTAGAGTGTCAGACAGTATGTTGTCTGTTACGTGGTAGAGTGTCAGACAGCATGTTGTCTGTTACGTGGTAGAGTGTCAGACAGTATGTTGTCTGTTACGTGGTAGTGTCAGACAGTATGTTGTCTGTTACGTGGTAGAGTGTCAGACAGTATGTTGTCTGTTACGTGGTAGAGTGTCAGACAGTATGTTGTCTGTTACGTGGTAGAGTGTCAGACAGCACATTGTCTGTTACGTGGTAGAGTGTCAGACAGTATGTTGTCTGTTACGTGGTAGAGTGTCAGACAGTATGTTGTCTGTTACGTGGTCGAGTGTCAGACTGTATGTTGTCTGTTACGTGGTAGACTGTCAGACTGTATGTTGTCTGTTACGTGGTAGAGTGTCAGACTGTATGTTGTCTGTTACGTGGTAGAGTGTCAGACAGTATGTTGTCTGTTACGTGGTAGAGTGTCAGACTGTATGTTGTCTGTTACGTGGTAGAGTGTCAGACAGTATGTTGTCTGTTACGTGGTAGTGTGTCAGACAGCACGTTGTCTGTTACGTGGTAGAGTGTCAGACAGTATGTTTTCTGTTACGTGGTAGAGTGTCAGACAGTATGTTGTCTGTTACGTGGTAGAGTGTCAGACAGCATGTTGTCTGTTACGTGGTAGAGTGTCAGACAGTATGTTGTCTGTTACGTGGTAGTGTCAGACAGCATGTTGTCTGTTACGTGGTAGAGTGTCAGACAGTATGTTTTCTGTTACGTGGTAGAGTGTCAGACAGTATGTTGTCTGTTACGTGGTAGAGTGTCAGACAGCATGTTGTCTGTTACGTGGTAGAGTGTCAGACTGTATGTTGTCTGTTACGTGGTAGAGTGTCAGACAGTATGTTGTCTGTTACGTGGTAGAGTGTCAGACAGTATGTTGTCTGTTACGTGGTAGAGTGTCAGACTGTATGTTGTCTGTTACGTGGTAGAGTGTCAGACTGTATGTTGTCTGTTACGTGGTAGAGTGTCAGACTGTATGTTGTCTGTTACGTGGTAGAGTGTCAGACAGTATGTTGTCAATTACGTGGTAGAGTGTCAGACAGTATGTTGTCTGTTACGTGGTAGAGTGTCAGACTGTATGTTGTCTGTTACGTGGTAGAGTGTCAGACAGTATGTTGTCTGTTACGTGGTAGAGTGTCAGACAGTATGTTGTCTGTTATGTGGTAGAGTGTCAGACAGCACATTGTCTGTTACGTGGTAGAGTGTCAGACTGTATGTTGTCTGTTACGTGGTAGTGTCAGACAGCATGTTGTCTGTTACCTGGTAGAGTGTCAGACAGCACGTTGTCTGTTACATGGTAGAGTGTCAGACAGCACGTTGTCTGTTACGTGGTAGTGTCAGACAGTATGTTGTCTGTTACATGGTAGTGTCAGACAGAATGTTGTCTGTTACGTGGTAGAGTGTCAGACAGTATGTTTGCTGTTACGTGGTAGAGTGTCAGACAGTATGTTGTCTGTTACGTGGTAGAGTGTCAGACAGTATGTTGTCTGTTACGTGGTAGTGTCAGACAGCACATTGTCTGTTACGTGGTAGAATGTCAGACTGTATGTTGTCTGTTACGTGGTAGTGTCAGACAGCATGTTGTCTGTTACCTGGTAGAGTGTCAGACAGCACGTTGTCTGTTACGTGGTAGAGTGTCAGACAGCACGTTGTCTGTTACGTGGTAGAGTGTCAGACAGTATGTTGTCTGTTACATGGTAGTGTCAGACAGCATGTTGTCTGTTACGTGGTAGAGTGTCAGACAGTATGTTTTCTGTTACGTGGTAGAGTGTCAGAGAGTATGTTGTCTGTTACGTGGTAGAGTGTCAGACAGCATGTTGTCTGTTACGTGGTAGAGTGTCAGACTGTATGTTGTCTGTTACGTGGTAGAGTGTCAGACAGTATGTTGTCTGTTACGTGGTAGAGTGTCAGACAGTATGTTGTCTGTTACGTGGTAGAGTGTCAGACAGCACATTGTCTGTTACGTGGTAGAGTGTCAGACTGTATGTTGTCTGTTACGTGGTAGTGTCAGAGAGCATGTTGTCTGTTACCTGGTAGAGTGTCAGACAGTACGTTGTCTGTTACGTGGTAGAGTGTCAGACAGCACGTTGTCTGTTACGTGGTAGAGTGTCAGACAGTATGTTGTCTGTTACATGGTAGTGTCAGACAGCATGTTGTCTGTTACGTGGTAGAGTGTCAGACAGTATGTTTTCTGTTACGTGGTAGAGTGTCAGACAGTATGTTGTCTGTTACGTGGTAGAGTGTCAGACAGCATGTTGTCTGTTACGTGGTAGAGTGTCATACTGTATGTTGTCTGTTACGTGGTAGAGTGTCAGACAGTATGTTGTCTGTTACGTGGTAGAGTGTCAGACAGTATGTTGTCTGTTACGTGGTCGAGTGTCAGACTGTATGTTGTCTGTTACGTGGTAGAGTGTCAGACTGTATGTTGTCTGTTACGTGGTAGAGTGTCAGACTGTATGTTGTCTGTTACGTGGTAGAGTGTCAGACAGTATGTTGTCTGTTACGTGGTAGAGTGTCAGACAGTATGTTGTCTGTTACGTGGTAGAGTGTCAGACTGTATGTTGTCTGTTACGTGGTAGAGTGTCAGACAGTATGTTGTCTGTTACGTGGTAGAGTGTCAGACAGTATGTTGTCTGTTATGTGGTAGAGTGTCAGACAGCACATTGTCTGTTACGTGGTAGAGTGTCAGACTGTATGTTGTCTGTTACGTGGTAGTGTCAGACAGCATGTTGTATGTTACCTGGTAGAGTGTCAGACAGCACGTTGTCTGTTACGTGGTAGAGTGTCAGACAGTATGTTGTCTGTTACATGGTAGTGTCAGACAGCATGTTGTCTGTTACGTGGTAGAGTGTCAGACAGCATGTTTTCTGTTACGTGGTAGAGTGTCAGACAGTATGTTGACTGTTACGTGGTAGAGTGTCAGACAGCATGTTGTCTGTTACGTGGTAGAGTGTCAGACTGTATGTTGTCTGTTACGTGGTAGAGTGTCAGACAGTATATTGTCTGTTACGTGGTAGAGTGTCAGACTGTATGTTGTCTGTTACGTGGTAGAGTGTCAGACTGTATGTTGTCTGTTACGTGGTAGAGTGTCAGACAGTATGTTGTCTGTTACGTGGCAGTGTCAGACTGTATGTTGTCTGTTACGTGGTAGTGTCAGACAGCATGTTGTCTGTTACGTGGTAGTGTCAGACAGTATGTTTTCTGTTACGTGGTAGAGTGTCAGACAGCACGTTGTCTGTTACGTGGTAGAGTGTCAGACAGTATGTTTTCTGTTACGTGGTAGAGTGTCAGACTGTACGTTGTCTGTTACGTGGTAGAGTGTCAGACAGTATGTTTTCTGTTACGTGGTAGAGTGTCAGACAGTATGTTGTATGTTACGTGGTAGAGTGTCAGACAGCATGTTGTCTGTTACGTGGTAGAGTGTCAGACTGTATGTTGTCTGTTACGTGGTAGAGTGTCAGACAGTATGTTGTCTGTTACGTGGTAGAGTGTCAGACAGCATGTTGTCTGTTACGTGGTAGAGTGTCAGACTGTATGTTGTCTGTTACGTGGTAGAGTGTCAGACAGTATGTTGTCTGTTACGTGGTCGAGTGTCAGACTGTATGTTGTCTGTTACGTGGTAGAGTGTCAGACTGTATGTTGTCTGTTACGTGGTAGAGTGTCAGACTGTATGTTGTCTGTTACGTGGTAGAGTGTCAGACAGTATGTTGTCTGTTACGTGGTAGAGTGTCAGACAGTATGTTGTCTGTTACGTGGTAGAGTGTCAGACTGTATGTTGTCTGTTACGTGGTAGAGTGTCAGACAGTATGTTGTCTGTTACGTGGTAGAGTGTCAGACAGTATGTTGTCTGTTATGTGGTAGAGTGTCAGACAGCACATTGTCTGTTACGTGGTAGAGTGTCAGACTGTATGTTGTCTGTTACGTGGTAGTGTCAGACAGTATGTTGTCTGTTACGTGGCAGTGTCAGAGTGTATGTTGTCTGTTACGTGGTAGTGTCAGACAGCATGTTGTCTGTTACGTGGTAGAGTGTCAGACAGCATGTTGTCTGTTATGTGGTAGAGTGTCAGACTGTATGTTGTCTGTTACGTGGTAGAGTGTCAGACAGTATGTTGTCTGTTACGTGGTAGAGTGTCAGACAGCATGTTGTCTGTTACGTGGTAGAGTGTCAGACTGTATGTTGTCTGTTACGTGGTAGTGTCAGACAGCACGTTGTCTGTTATGTGATAGAGTGTCCGACAGCACGTTGTCTGTTACGTGGTAGAGTGTCAGACAGTATGTTGTCTGTTACGTGGCAGTGTCAGACAGCATGTTGTCTGTTACGTGGTAGAGTGTCAGACAGCATGTTGTCTGTTATGTGGTAGAGTGTCAGACAGCACGTTGTCTGTTACATGGTAGAGTGTCAGACAGTATGTTGTCTGTTACGTGGTAGAGTGTCAGACATGTATGTTGTCTGTTACGTGGTAGAGTGTCAGACATGTATGTTGTCTGTTACGTGGTAGAGTGTCAGACAGTATGTTGTCTGTTACAGTGGTAGAGTGTCAGACATGTATGTTGTCTGTTACGTGGTAGAGTGTCAGACAGTATGTTGTCTGTTACGTGGTAGTGTGTCAGACAGCACGTTGTCTGTTACGTGGTAGAGTGTCAGACAGTATGTTTTCTGTTACGTGGTAGAGTGTCAGACAGTATGTTGTCTGTTACGTGGTAGAGTGTCAGACAGCATGTTGTCTGTTACGTGGTAGAGTGTCAGACAGTATGTTGTCTGTTACGTGGTAGTGTCAGACAGCATGTTGTCTGTTACGTGGTAGAGTGTCAGACAGTATGTTTTCTGTTACGTGGTAGAGTGTCAGACAGTATGTTGTCTGTTACGTGGTAGAGTGTCAGACAGCATGTTGTCTGTTACGTGGTAGAGTGTCAGACTGTATGTTGTCTGTTACGTGGTAGAGTGTCAGACAGTATGTTGTCTGTTACGTGGTAGAGTGTCAGACAGTATGTTGTCTGTTACGTGGTAGAGTGTCAGACTGTATGTTGTCTGTTACGTGGTAGAGTGTCAGACTGTATGTTGTCTGTTACGTGGTAGAGTGTCAGACTGTATGTTGTCTGTTACGTGGTAGAGTGTCAGACAGTATGTTGTCAATTACGTGGTAGAGTGTCAGACAGTATGTTGTCTGTTACGTGGTAGAGTGTCAGACTGTATGTTGTCTGTTACGTGGTAGAGTGTCAGACAGTATGTTGTCTGTTACGTGGTAGAGTGTCAGACAGTATGTTGTCTGTTATGTGGTAGAGTGTCAGACAGCACATTGTCTGTTACGTGGTAGAGTGTCAGACTGTATGTTGTCTGTTACGTGGTAGTGTCAGACAGCATGTTGTCTGTTACCTGGTAGAGTGTCAGACAGCACGTTGTCTGTTACATGGTAGAGTGTCAGACAGCACGTTGTCTGTTACGTGGTAGTGTCAGACAGTATGTTGTCTGTTACATGGTAGTGTCAGACAGAATGTTGTCTGTTACGTGGTAGAGTGTCAGACAGTATGTTTGCTGTTACGTGGTAGAGTGTCAGACAGTATGTTGTCTGTTACGTGGTAGAGTGTCAGACAGTATGTTGTCTGTTACGTGGTAGTGTCAGACAGCACATTGTCTGTTACGTGGTAGAATGTCAGACTGTATGTTGTCTGTTACGTGGTAGTGTCAGACAGCATGTTGTCTGTTACCTGGTAGAGTGTCAGACAGCACGTTGTCTGTTACGTGGTAGAGTGTCAGACAGCACGTTGTCTGTTACGTGGTAGAGTGTCAGACAGTATGTTGTCTGTTACATGGTAGTGTCAGACAGCATGTTGTCTGTTACGTGGTAGAGTGTCAGACAGTATGTTTTCTGTTACGTGGTAGAGTGTCAGAGAGTATGTTGTCTGTTACGTGGTAGAGTGTCAGACAGCATGTTGTCTGTTACGTGGTAGAGTGTCAGACTGTATGTTGTCTGTTACGTGGTAGAGTGTCAGACAGTATGTTGTCTGTTACGTGGTAGAGTGTCAGACAGTATGTTGTCTGTTACGTGGTAGAGTGTCAGACAGCACATTGTCTGTTACGTGGTAGAGTGTCAGACTGTATGTTGTCTGTTACGTGGTAGTGTCAGAGAGCATGTTGTCTGTTACCTGGTAGAGTGTCAGACAGTACGTTGTCTGTTACGTGGTAGAGTGTCAGACAGCACGTTGTCTGTTACGTGGTAGAGTGTCAGACAGTATGTTGTCTGTTACATGGTAGTGTCAGACAGCATGTTGTCTGTTACGTGGTAGAGTGTCAGACAGTATGTTTTCTGTTACGTGGTAGAGTGTCAGACAGTATGTTGTCTGTTACGTGGTAGAGTGTCAGACAGCATGTTGTCTGTTACGTGGTAGAGTGTCATACTGTATGTTGTCTGTTACGTGGTAGAGTGTCAGACAGTATGTTGTCTGTTACGTGGTAGAGTGTCAGACAGTATGTTGTCTGTTACGTGGTCGAGTGTCAGACTGTATGTTGTCTGTTACGTGGTAGAGTGTCAGACTGTATGTTGTCTGTTACGTG